>JAFFST010005965.1:52592-72762 GCA_022414735.1 Noturus placidus
ATCTACAGCTGAGGTGGGAGACTCTGTCCATAGGACAACAATCAGTCGTATACTGCACAAATCTTGGCTTAATGGAAGAGTGTCACGAAGAAAGCCATTTCTCAAAGATATCCATAAAAAGTGTCATTTAAAGTTTGCCACAAGCCACCTGGGAGACACATCAAACATGTGGAAGAAGGTGCTGTGGTCAGATGAAACCAAAATCTTGGCAACAATGCAAAACGTTATGTTTGGCGTAAAAGCAACACAGCTCATCACCCTGAACACACCATCCCCACTGTCAAACATGGTGGTGGCAGCATCATGGTTTGGGCCTGCTTTTCTTCAGCAGGGACAGGGAACATGGTTAAAATTGATGGATGGAGCCAAATACAGGACCATTCTGGAAGAAAACCTGATGAAGTCTGCAAAAGACCTGAGACTGGGATGGAGATTTGTCTTCCAACAAGACAATGATCCAAAACATAAAGCAAAATCTACAATGGAATGGTTCACAAATAAACATATCCAGGTGTTAGAATGGCCAAGTCAAAGTCCAGACCTGAATCCAATCGAGAATCTGTGGAAAGAACTGAAAACTGCTGTTCACAAACGCTCTGATAGAGACATACCCCAAGCGACTTACAGCTGTAATTGCAGCAAAAGGTGGCGCTACAAAGTATTAACTTAAGCAGGCTGAATAATTTTTCTCACCCAGTTTTTCAGTTTTTTATTTGTTGAAAAATTTGAAATGTCCAATAAATTTTGTTACACTTTATGATTGTGTCCCACCTGTTGTTGATTCTTCACAAAAATTACAGTTTTATATGTTTATATATTTGAAGCCTGAAATGTGGCAAAAGGTCGAACAGTTCAAGGGGGCCGAATACTTTCACAAGGCACTGTATATAGACACACACCCAAACTAAAGTTTAAGCTTCCCACTCATTTGTTACACTCACACATTAAACAAATACATCTGTCACTGAATCAATATGAGACACAATTGATTTGTCCTGTATTTTCCTGCACAAAACAGAACTGTTAGTATAAGGATGGGGTCTTTCTGACGTACCGGTAGCCTGGTGTTTTGGTGTTTCATACAATTGGATGTAGCTACAGCCAATGTTAGCCAGGGAAAGGGAAAGCCAATCCTATTAGCGACTGTTAACCGTTTGTGTACAATAAATTGAGCTGATGCCTGTCTTGGACAGGATGCTCTTGAAAAATAAATTTTAAGTCTCAATGAGACTTTTCCTAGTTAAATAAAATGTTTAAAAAATATGTTTTATAAAAACCACAAGACATAGACCTATAACAGGGGTTATATAAAAAGGTATTTTATATAAGGATTTTATATCCTTATACCAATATTATACCAAAAAGGTATTTTGGGTCCAAGATTGTCATAGCCAGGGGTGGTGCTGGGGTTGAGCTCCCATCATAAAATGCTCCCATGCCACGCGTCTCATATAGCCTCTGACAACCAAGTCCAATTCCTGGCCTGCTCGAGTGGCTTAGTTTCTAAGCCCGGTGGCCCTGCTTTTACAGACAGGAGAAGGGGCAAAGGCGGATCACTGGTGCCTTCAAACCTACATCCATTGGCTACATCCATCCTTGGCATGGAAAAGGCTTCAGGAGTAGACCTCGAGGTTAAATCAGGTGCTGGAGTCCCGAAGGCGTTTCAAGGCCAAATGTAGTCTTGTCCCGGCAACTCCTGTGACGTTGTTGGTGCCAAGCTGTATTGGCTTTCATCGTTCCCTTGGGTCCATCCGCTGCGTGGAGAGGGGGGCCTGCTTCATGGCTGATCCTCCATATCACCCTGCCCAGGCTTTTGTAGCTTAAAAGACGATAATCCAGTGACACCACAAGGCGCCGACACAACACGGGAAGCGGAAGTTATAAGTTTTAAGCGCCAGGGGCCACTTCCGTCAGTGGGAAAGATCATCGTATCTCACTGGACAGCTACTGCCCACCTCAAGCTGGGCAGCCCCCAGCCAATAAGGTGCTCTCCCACCATGGCTTACCTGCTTCACTTGGGTGTGTGGAGCTTAGAGAATCATCTCAACAAGTAGGCCATAAATTCTGCACCATGCAAGCAAGGAAAAAACAAGAAGACTCCAGCTCTTTGCTTTGCAAGCTGGAATGTCAGGACCATGTGTCTTGGTTTCACTGCTGATCTGCAGCATATCGATGACGCACACCAGACTGCCATCACTGACAAGGAACTCTTAAGACTCAACGTTAGCGTGGCCTTCCTTCAGGAAACTCGACTGGCTGACAGCGTCACTATAAGAGAAGCTAGTTACACGTTCTTTTGGCAAGGGAAGCCCTCACACGAATCACGAATCACGTGGTGTTGGCTTCGCTTTGAAGAACTCGCTTGTCCCCTTCATCAAGCCACCATCATCAGGCACAGAAAGAATCCTCTCCCTCCATTTGTGTACAGACTCGTGCCCAGCCAAAATCGTCAGCGCATATGCTCCTGACACTATGCTCAACTCCAGATGAAAAGGACCAGTTCTACGAGGCCTAACATGTAGTGATTTCCAAGATACCCAGTCCTGAAAACCTTTATCTGCTTGGGGACTTAAATGCTAGGGTGGGAGCTGATCATGAGGCCTGGCCCACCTGCCTTGGTTCTCACGGATGTGGAAAGATCAACGAGGATGTTCATCAACTGATAGAATTGTGCTGCTTCTATGGCCTCTGCATCTGCAAACACCTTCTTCACGTGTAAGGAGATTCACAAGGTGTCTTGGAGGCACCCACACTCCCGCCATTGGTACCAGTTAGATTTAATCATCACCAGGCATGAGGACGTTGCAAGCATTCTCCTCATCCGCAGCTATCACAGTGCAGATTGCAACACCGATCACTCCCTGGTGGCTAGCCAGGTGCATGTATTGCCAAAGAAACAACAACATTCCAAGAAGAAAGGTCACCCTCGCATCAACACCTGCTGTATAAACATTCCAGAGAAATCTGAGTTGTACGTCAGTGAGCTACAGGAAGCCATCACTGAGAAGTCACCTGATGGTTTTATTGACTCCAAATGGACACACATCCGTGAAGCTGCATATAACTCAGCGATCAATGCTTACGGTAAGAAGGAGTAGAAAAGTGCCAACTGGTATGAAGCCCACTGGGAGGATATGGAGCCTGTAATCGACATGAAGAGGTAAGCTCTTCTGGCATACAAGGCTGCGCCTAACCCCAGTACATGAGAAGCCCTCAGGGATGCTAGAAGAAACACCCATCAGACTGCCCGCTACTGGCTGAATCTCTGCAGCAGTATACAGGCAGCTGTCAATATCGGGGATGCAAGAGCGATGTACGAAGGCATCAAGAAGGCGACTGGACCCTCTATCGTCAAGACTGCCCCACTCAAGTCTAAGACAGGAGAAGTCATCACGGATCAGGGGAAGCAACTGCAGTGCTGGGTTGAGCATTACCTTGAGTTGTACACAACCCAGAACGTTGTTACAAAGACTGCTCTGGATGTCATCAAAGACCAACCAGCCATGGAGGAGCTAGACACAACGCCAACCATGGAAGAGCTCAAAACAGCCATAGACCACCTTGAATGTTGTAAGGCTCCAGGGATCCAAACCATCCTATCAGAAATCGTGAAAAGTGGGAAACCTGCACTACTCCAGCCCTTGCATGAACTTCTATGCTTGTGTTGGGAACAGGGATGTATCCCGCATGACATGCGAGACGCAAACATCATCATGGTATATAAAAAACAAAGGGGACCGCAGCAATTGCAACAGCTATCGGAGCATCTTCCTACTGAACGTTGTTGGAAAGGTGTTTGCCCAGGCTATCAAGACACATCCGCAGATCCTAGCCTCTCGACTCTACCCAGAGTCTCAGTGTGGTTTCCGAACTGATCCGTTCAACTGTAGACATAATAGTCTCACTTCACCAGCTTCAGGAGAAATGTAAAAAGCAGCAGATGCCCCCTTTATTGCCTTCATTGATTTGACCAAGGCGTTTGACCTGGTTAGCCGGAGTGGACTTTTCAAACTACTGAAGAAGATCGAATGTCCACCACAACTTCTGGCTGTCATCACTGCATTCCATGAGGACATGCACAACACATTCTTTTTCAATGGTGCAACGTCTGATGCTTTTCCAGTGAGCAATGGAGTGAAACAAGGTTGTATCCTTGCACACAAACTTTTTGGTATCTTCTTCTCCATGCTCCTCCAATATGCCTTGAGAGACTGCAGTGAGGGAGTTTAAATACATACCAGGTCTGACAACAAGCTCTTCAACATCTCCCGCCTTTGTGCCAAGACAAAAGTTGTTGAGTTACTCCTACGCGAGATGCTTTTCGCAGACGACGCAGCCCTGATTTCACATACCTGCAAGGAGTTTGGGCTGACCATTAGCCTCAAGAAGACCAACGTCATGGGTCAGGGCACAGACCATCCTCCCAGCATCGCCATAAATGGATGCAACCTGGAGGTTGTGGAGCACTTCACCTACCTCGGGTCGACTATATCCTGTACACTCTCCACCAATGCAGAGGTAAATCATAGGATTGCCAAGGCTGCAGGTGTCATGGCCAGACAAAATCACAGAGTGTGGCAAAAATCCAACCTTACTGTGAAAACCAAGCTGTGTGTCTATCTGGCCTGCATTTTAAACACACTCTTCTATGGTAGTGAGACTTGGACAACCTACGCTAGGCACGAGAGGAAGCTCAACAGCTTTAACCTGAGGTGCCTGCGACGCATCCTCCAAGTACAGTGGCAGGACAGGATACCCGATATAGAAGTTCTGGAACGCACCAATACGAGCAGCATGTTTGCCATCTTCTGTGAGAAGCATCTCCATTGGCTTGGCCACCTCAGATGAATAGATCCAGGTTGCACTCCCAAAGATCTTCTATATGGTGAGCTGGCTGAAGGGTCACGGATAACTGGACGCTCCCGACTGCGATTCAAAGATGTCTGCCAGAAGGACATGAGATTATGCGGCATCAACCCTAGTTCGTGGGAATCCAGCACTGAAGACCGTACAGCCTGACGTTTTGTCATTAGATTGGGCACTCAGAAAGCGGAGAAAAGCAGGTTTAAGCACCGTGCTGACAAGAGAGACAGGAGGAAGGTACGCCAATTTCAGCTACAGCATGCGACTCAATTTGTCTGCAGTAACTGCAACCGGGACTGCCACTCATGGGTTGGCTTGTACAGCCACTTGAGAAGGTGCAAATAAATTCACCAAAAACGGATGCTACACCATCGTCTCCCGAAGATGGAAGGATGCCAGAGATATAAAGGTATTTTAATTGTTTGATAAAAATTATAGGAACAAATCAGTACTCGCTGGATATTGATAGGGACATATCCCTAGCGTTCCTATTAAATTTGATGCCCCTGTTCTGTTTATTGTAACACGTATTACAATAAGTCCAAAGTTATGCAAAATGTTCTGTTAAGACTTATGATTACTAACAGTAAGTCTGTAAACACTGACTGAAGTGATTTGAGAAGGCTTTATTGTTTCAGGAATTCAGCAATCTATCCCATTCAGAGTTGTAAATGTCATGAGAAAGACTTTGTATTCAAATTGTAACTTAATAGGCAGATTGAATAAGACTGGAGTAATGTGCTCTGACTTTATTTTCCGGGTAAAGACGCAGGCTGCTGCATACTGAATTAGCGGACTCATCCTTAAAGAAGCAGCAGGGTAGTCAGTCAGTTAACATATTAATGTCTAGAAGCTATGAACGCTATGAAAACATGAACTACATTCTAAGCATCATATATAGGCTTATCACACTTCTTATTTTGACCATCTTTCTTAGATGAGTGAGCAGCTTAACAGATACTAGTTAC
The DNA here is from genome assembly GCA_022414735.1 of Noturus placidus. Classification (NCBI taxonomy): domain Eukaryota; kingdom Metazoa; phylum Chordata; class Actinopteri; order Siluriformes; family Ictaluridae; genus Noturus; species Noturus placidus. Next base: position 58,424 of record JAFFST010005965.1, read on the forward strand.
ATGTGACGCAAATGATAAATTATACCGAGCTACACCAAGCCCTCAATTGTTGGTTTTGGTATCATAGAAAAGCCTTATAGTTGTGACACCACAGTTTCTTGTCAAATATACATAGCAAGTATTTAAGCTCTTGATTTATCTATCTACCAAATCTTATAAAGTTAGAATGATAGCAGAAACAGGACAAAACCTTTATCAACAATTTCTCTCAGATGTTATTAAATTACTACCACTCAATACAACTAAAATTACACTTTGATTACACTTAGTGTTAAATACTACATTAAGTTCCATCAGCTTAGTCATATCCTGATACACAAACACTGCATCTTGAATGCAGACCTGTCAATAAATTTTCAGTACCACAATAGTGGACTGTGAAATCTTCTCATAAACATGGTGAGCACAATGCCAAATAAATGCACCATTAGCTTGGCAACAAACGTCAGAATCAGTCAGGCTAAAATCTCATTAGCTATCTAGAGATCATTGGCTAATGCAGGGGTGTCCAATCTTATCTGGAAAGGGCTGGTGTGGCTTCTGCTTGGTTGGAATGAAAACCTACACCCACACCGGCCCTTTCCGGATAAGATTGGACACCCCTGGGCTAATGTCAGTAAGATGGCTATCAGACTCTAGAAGTCTGCCTTGTCAGATTAGAGTGGAATAGGATGTGTGACCATATATGGAAAGTGGAGAACAAGGAACAGATGCAACCAATCAACAGAAAGAGTGTGGGTTAATAGGAGAAAGAAACACTGTGGAAGGAAGTGGGCCAGATGACATGCAGTGTATGGCTGGTAATTTAACATGAAATAGCTACAAATGCACGTATGAATTTGATGAATGAAAGAAATAGTAGTGCAATGTAATTTTTTTTCAATGTTACTCTTATTCCAGAAGCTTAATTACTGCTGTGATTTTCATGAAAGAGCTTGTGTATCACCTTTCCATCTGTTCACCTGTCATTCTCTTGTTCTGTTAGTTTTATTGGACTAAGTCTTTATTACTCCTTCAGCCTTGATGAAGTTCACATTTTACTGTAGTGTGCCTGCATTTCAGTGTGTGTGCCTGTGTTTGTTGGAGCAGTAAAAATATTCAAATGTGCAGAGCAGTGGGAGTGAAAGTCCAGGAATCACATTTATTCATACGTAGTTGTATGCAAATGCATAATTTTATGTGTAAACCATATTTACACAGGTTTCTATGCATAGAATATGACTTGTCAAGTAATTCCTGTGTGTGAGGATATACTGAAAAGTGTAACAGCAGGTTGTGAGGAGCTTTCATCACACTTATTTTCAGTCATGTCGGTATAATTGACAATAATTGTTGACCAGTGACACATGACATAAAGTAAAATAATATAAAAGGCACATCTAGAGATTGAGATGATGCAGATAATGAACCTCTGTGTTGAGAGTGATGAGTGGCTTATCAGTCAATTATGTTCACCCAGTGTAATTTTATTTGATCTAAGCCAGCAACTTTATCCACTTTTGGAGAGACCAATGAAACCCAGCAATAGCATCCCTGTGCACACTCAAATAATTTATATCCAATGGGCACGTCCAAGTTTGTGAACACTTTAGAATTTTCTATATTTCTGCATATATATGGGCGGTTATGGGCGGCTGTGGCTCAGTCGGTAGAGCGGGTTGTCCACTAATCTGCTAATCGTGGGGTTGGCGGTTCGAATCCCGGCCCGGGTGATCCCATGCCGAAGTGTCCTTGGGCAAGACACTGAACCCTAAGTTGCCCCCGATGGCAAGCTAGCACCTTGTTTGGAAGCTCTGCTACCATTGGTGTACGAGTGTGCACTTGTAAGTCGCTTTGGATAAAAGCGTCTGCTAAATGAATAAATGTAAATGTAAATATATGACCTAGAATATTATCAGAAGTCCTAAATGTAGATGAAGAGAACCCAAGTAAACAAATGAGACAAAAAATTATACTCGTTCATTTATTTATTGAGGAAAATGGTGCAATATCGCATGTGTGTGAGTGGCAAAAGTAAGTGACCTTTGCTTTCATCCTTTTATCTGGTGTGAAATAACTGCAACTAAATGTTTCTGGTAACTGTTGATCAGTCCTGCGCATCGGCTTGGAGGAACTTTAGCTCGTTCCTCAGAACAGAACAACTTCAACTCTGGAATGTTGGTGGGTTTCCTCACATGAACTGTGCGCTTCAGGTCCTTCCAGAAAACTTCTATTGGATTAAGGTCAGGACTTTGATTTGCCTATTCCAAAATATTCACTTTATTTGTCTTTAACCATGCTTTGGTAGATTGACTTGTGTGTTTAGGGTCATTGTCTTGATGCATGACACACTTTCTCTTGAGATTCAGTTCATGGACAGATATCCTGACATTTTCCTTTAGAATTTGCTGGTATAATTCAGAGATAATTTTTCCATCAATAATGGCAAGCTATCCTGGCCCAGATGCAGCAAAACAGGCCTAAGCCATGATACTACCACCACCATGGTTCACAGATTGGATAATGTTTTTATTCTTGAAAGCAGTGTTATGCTTTCTCCAAACATAACAGTTCTCATTTAAACCAAAATGTTCTATTTTGGTCTTATCCATCCACAAAACATTTTTCCAGTAGCCTTCTGTCTTGTCCATGTGATCTTTAGCAAACTTCAGATGGACAGCAATGTTCATGCATACCATTGTTGTAAAGTGTTCTCCTGATGATGGACTTATGAGCATCAACATTAGCCAATGGGAGAGTGGCCTTTAGTTGCTTAGATGTTACCCTGGGTTCCTTTGTGACCTCGTGGACTATTACACTTCTTTTTCTCTTGGAGTGATCTTTATTGGTTGACCACGCCTGGAGAAGGTGACAATAGACTTGAATTTCCTCCATTTTTTACATAATATGTCTGTGGATTGGTGGAGTCCAAACTCTTTAGAGATTTTTTTTGTAACCTTTTCCAGTCTGATGAGCAGCAACAACTCATTTTCTGAGGTCCTCCAAAATCTCCTTTGTTTGTGCCATGATGCACTTCCACAAACATGTGTTGTGAAGATCAGACTTTGATAGATCCCTGTTCTTTAAATAAAACAGGCTGCTGAATCAACACCTGATTAAAATCAACTGACTCTAATTTCAGCTTCAAATGAACTACTTCACATAATTTTGCCACTCACAAATATGTAATATTGGATAATTTTTCCCTCAATAAATAAATGACAAAATATAATATTTTGTCTCATCTGGGTTCTCTCTGTCTACTTTTACAACTTAGGTGAAAATCTAATTACATTTTCAGTCATATTTATGCCGACATCTAGAAAAATCTAAAGGATTCACAAACTTTCAAGCACCACTGAACAGTGTTTTAGTCGTGTTTCTCTATGTAAATTGTTTCTTAAGCACAAGCAGACCAATTTAGAATGTGTAAGATTCATCAATACACATCTGTGATAAATGTTAATGTACTGGATAATCTTATGCACCACATTAGAATTTATATGCATACAACACCCCAGGACTGTGAAAACATGGGTCTATATTAAGTTGCCCATGTCTGTATTTTCATCTTTTAGTGACGATGACATTTGCTGATAAGTGGCTCACTAAATGTTCAGGAACATCCACATGACTCAGGATTGCTGAATTTTATTTTAAAATAATAATGGATGCTTTAAAATGCCTTCTTAAAGACCTTAACAAAAGAATATCATGTCGATACCAGAATTACACCAGGTACCCTGCTTGAACCTCAATTTTTTTATTCACGTTGGACAATAAATCAAATATCTCAGATGGAGGTACAATGGTTCACTCTTGGTTATTTGTAATTTTGTCTACATTGATGATAAACAAATTCTTACTTACTTTTGATACAAACTCTCCTTTAATGTATGAGGCAATACCAAGTTGCTTCATTCTAGTTGTTTGGCTATATAACAGGTAAATAATTTGTTGTACACTAAAACAAAAAACAATGGGCCTTATTTATCAATATTTTAGTAAAGTTGTGTGTAAATATTTGTGTGAGTCAAACAGAACTAAAAAAAATCCACCAGATTTACAAACATTTCAGAAACGCTGATTTTTTTCATACTTGTGTGCATATGATAGCCAACAACAATCACCCCTAAATTACTAGGTGTGTGTATGGCACAGCTGATTTAGTGATGTCCACAAAACTCCATAAAAAGCAAGTTATTTAGACTCCAATGCCAATAAAAATACACTTAAATATATGTAACAGCATAACGAACTTGAAAAGGTTAAAATCTAGAAAAAAATGATAAAAATGTGAATTAGGTGTGAATTCAGTGAGGTGAAAAGAAATTACAAGCAAACATGGACAAAAAAACTACACTGTACGCAGGTAATCATGGACACCAAGCGCATCACAGAGAAAGTGGCAAATGGATTCACCAAATGGCCACCATTCATCGTCTGAAAAAATCATACTGGTCTTTAAACATTCTTTCCATCATAAGTATGGCAAGCACTAAATCTTCCATTAGCTGAGGCATTTGTTTACATCTTATGGCTATGCGCAGACATACAGGCCCGTCTTCCATTTCTACAGCACCATTGGTAAATGTTGAGTTTTATTTGTCTTATTCGTGGTTTGTGTTTGCTCACTATCTTTATTTGTCATATTCTTTAATTAATGGCTACAATAGAAAATGACTGGGTTTCACAAAATTTTCTCAAAGATATTCTTAGTCCCTGACCTTGTGAAATAGCATGAGGATGTGTTATTTAAAGAAACAAAAGGTTAGACTCACCTTTGCAATGATTTTCGTCCCATGGGTACACACAATTCTGGATGCCATTACACACCAGTGAGTTGTTGATGCACATGTTACTGTGACAGAAGAACATGTCAGGCTCGCAGGGAGCTAGAAAAAAACAAAAGTGAATTAAATTTTCAATTGCACTTCTTTTTTGCCAATGATGTACTCTGGTGGTATGTGAACGTTTTGGAATACCTAGCACTGGTGCTAGAACTGTTTAGCTTTTTTTGTTTAGTATTTTCGTTGTACATGCCTGAACAGGAGCATGAACATAATCCTCTCTGGTGGTTGATATATGAGACCACTGCTGTGTTGTCTGTAAGCAAATGGTGACCTCGCAAGTGAGGAAGAAACAATTTCCGTTATTATAAATATTTCAGAAATATGGCGTGCATTTCTAGGCAATTTATTTATCCACTAAAAATGAGGGCCGCGCCAGAGAATGAGCTGGACAGCCATCTAAGACTGCGCCCCAGCCCGTGAGGGAGGGGTCTGTCATTACCGTCTTATGATAAGGACATACCCCTAGAGTGTGACCCAAGACTAGAAACCGTGTGCACGTCCAAATACTCATGTAGCATGAGTATGTAGGCCTCACCGCATGACACTGATTACTCATAGGTTTCATCCTCAGATGAAACCCCAACTTGAAACGGTCTCCTGTGCAATAGGCCCAACGGTAGGATGTTGGCTGCTGCTGCCATAAGCTCCAACAGTCTCTCATAGAGACTGGGGGGGGATGCCAAGATCCAGCTTTATCTTGCTCAATTTGGATAGGATAGACCATATGCATGTTGGGGATAGAAACACCCTCATCGTAGTAGAATCCTTAAAACCTCTAAAAAAAAGTTGTCCACTGCACAACCTGAGCCCCAAGCTATTCATGTGGGCGAGAAAAACATTTTGATATTAAACCACCAGTTCCCTGGATCATGCTAGAATTAACCAGTTGTCCAGGTATTTTAGTACACGGAAGCCCTGGAGTCACAATGAAGCCAGAATGACATCCATGCACTTTGTGAAGGTGTGAGGGGGCAAAGTTAGCCTGAAGGGACGAACCCGATCTTGGTATGCATTGCCTCCAATGCAAACCCCAGGAACTTCTTGTGACTGGGCGATATTTCTATGTGGAATTATGCACCTTTTAAATCTATCATCACAAACCAGTTCTCAAGCTGAATCTGTGGAATGATAAGTTTGGGTCAGCATCTTGAACCTGTATGTCGGAAAAGTACAGTTCAGATGACGCAGATCTAAAATTGGCCGCATACTCCTCTATTTTTTGTGGGCCAGGAAATAACTGCTGTAAAAACCTCCCTCCCTCAGGAAACGGGGTACATGTTCAATGGCCCCATCATCCAAGAAGGATCTTAATTCCTGAGCTAACCTCAGGCTCTGGTCTGTGCTGACTACTGTGGGGAGCACACCTCTGAATGGGGGGGTCGAGCTCTGAACCCTTTTGTTTGGTAGACAGAACCCATGGAGACACATTTGGCAGTAGTTGCCATGGTGCCAGACAGTCTTTTAGTGATGTTAACTTTTTCACATTCTATTGGATGGCCCGGTTGAACTCAACATACTATTGGCCCAGGTGAACTCGACACAAGAGGAAAAGAACTGGCTGAATGCCGCCGTATGTCAAGCTCACTCAGTAGGTCTGCTTGGTAGGGTTGCTATTTTCTTTAGTGACCTACAAGCAAGACCCACTACTGCATAAGCCTTGCCCACCAATGCCATGGTGGCCTTACATGGCTTGTATGGGGAAAAATGGCCCTCCTAAATTACCTGCCATCAATGCTCACAAGCGCCTCCTCCACCCTCAGAATAGCTAAATAGCAATGTCGTTTATTCCCCACGATGACCAAATAATCCGACATTGTGGGCTTATAAATATGGCCTTAGTAAGCACTTCAATCAGCTCTTTATATGCTGCTCTAAGTTTTTAGCACACCCTTAATGTAATGCATTCACAATGCACACAGTCAGACCTCCACCCCTAGACACAAAGTGTGCAGTCCACTCTGTGATGAAACGGGAGCAAGGCGTTACACACTTCCTGAATTCTCTCACTCATACCTTTCTTTCTCACTCATTCCTTTTTTTCCTTTTTTAAAGGAATAGAAAAGTCCAGAGATTTTGAGATAAGATAGCTAGGAAATTAAGCATCTTTTTGTTTCTGTTACACAAATGGCAGTGAGTTTAACAGGTGTCATTTACATATCACGCGACATGCTTAATTGCCACATCAGCATGATGTTAGATAAGCTTCAGATACCGGTCACGTGCGAGGGTGCTTCCAACAGCGTTCAGCTAATGCAACATGAAGTTCCCATTGAAAGGGAACTACCCCACCGATAAAATATAAAACTTTTCTAACTAGGCTCATTTGGTATAGCTAGCCTATTTGGTATAGCTAGCTATCATTTGGATAGCTTTACTATCATTGTATGGGTTTAGCTGCTACAATGCCATGCAAAGTACATTATCTTTCCTTATGCTCTGTTCATATAACGTTTATATAAACTGGAACTCATATAGACATTCACGCACCTTGTTTTCCTGCTCAGCATCAGAGGACATTAGTGTTTCAGTTTCAACCCCTTTACTGGTTTAAAAAAAAAAATGGTGTAATATCCTTTTTCCTCATCCTGAGTACGTGAGCTAGCTTTTGGCAGAATTGAGGGCTGTCAGCCAATAAAACACAATTATTTCCACGTATTTTCCTGTAAACCCTGTCTGATTCCTGTAAACCCTGTCTGTCTCGCCTCCTTTCAATGAAGATATAAAGTTCTTCTTTTACTGATATTCAGTTATGTAATGACAAACCACTCCAAGTGGAGAATTATTCAGGGGTAAAGAAAAAATATTTGGGCCAAAAAGGTGATTTATTTAAAAAATGCATTTTACTTAATATAGTTTTCTTAACAATAAATTCGTAAGACAACTAAAGTGATTTTATTGACACCACTGACTGTAATAAAATTACAAACATTTAAAATATAATTTAAATATAACATTACTGCTTTATCAGAAAACATAATTGATTACAGTAACTTTTTACAGTTACTTTGTAACAGATGAACATCAGTGCATTCATTAGATATGAAACAACATTAGCAAAGCCCTTTCTAGTAAGATAACGTAAATATTAAGGCTCAAATCATATTATTTGCATCTGTTTAGCTCACATTGGAATGGTTGGAAAGATGTAGTGTTACATTAGAACCATTAGGAAATTAAATATGGAATGCTGGATACTTTTTTTTATTTGCACTGGGAGGTTGTAGTGTTTTAATAAGAATTAGTTTCACTTAGTTGCTTCTGTCTATAGGTGGACTTTTGTATTTTTTATCCCACTCCCTTCTGCTTTCACAATCCCACCGGATCCGATAATTATTTATGTTGTGCCAGTACTATTGCCAGTACTATTTTCAGACTAACATAGTTGGCTCTATTTACCAAAATATAAACAAATTATTAATTTAAACCACAGCAAGCAGGGTTGCATGATGACGCTGCGTTGCTGCCTCACAACTCCAGTGTCCTGAATTACTTTCTGAACTAATAAGTTATCTGGTTTCTCTGGCATTGTGTTATACCTAGAATGTGTAGAACATTCACTGCTGCACTAATTCCTCCAGGCTGACAGAGGGCAATATTGACTTGAGTTTAATCTCTCAATTACAGACACAATTTAAAGGTGTAATATACTATCTTCCTTCAAATCAAGAGGCTTATGTTTGCAAGTCGCTGGCTATTATAAACAATAACAGAGATTTGTTTGAACTGCTATGAACTGGGTTCAAGGCCATCGAGGACCATATTGCGGGGGTTGAAAAGAGTTTTGCTGGTGTCACAGAACATCATTCGGAAAACATTGGGAAGAATCAACATCTTTATAATCAATTACATACATGGATACATATAACATACATATAATCATAGATACATTGCAAAGGCACACCATCACACAGAAACATATTATAGCAACTGAGAGGCTCCTTGCTGGGGAGATTCGCCGTTGTGCCACGACCAATACCTGACAACGGAATTGTTAAAACAGCTTGTACAATTAGTTAAAAACAAGAAGCTCGGGTGAGTTGAATAATACGTATTTTATACATCTGTGTGTGTGTGTGTATGTGTGTTTATTTGCTGGTTCATATCTGTTTTACTTTGTGTGATTTTTTTTTTTACTAGTTTTTGTTTCAATTTTAAAAAAATCTGTAAAAATGTAAAAGTGGTGTGGTGAAAACCCTTGTAATCAGGTAGCAGCAATTAACTTTAGAAGATGCTACGACGATGGTCTGTGTCCCTTCGGTAATACAGAGAGAGACATTACAGTTTTTAATTCGGACAATGGAGGATCTGAATAGACCTGAGTCTACCACTGATACTTTGTTGGGATTATTAAACACTGTTAGATCAATGGCTGAGGTTCAAACAGAACCAATGCCTAATTCGTTGTTAGACCACGATTCAAATTCACAAGTGGGGTGGGGGTCAGACAGTCAATCGTCTCAAACGTTAAATCCTTCGGAGCCAAATTTTGGGTTATCTGAATCCGCTATTGAGTCTAATGTAAGCAAAGGGGGGTCTGTTTGTGGTTATACGGTGTTACCGAGACTCAGATTTAATTGATTGGAGATATAGTGTCTTATAAATATGTGTGTGATAACCGCGCCAGACCTGGCAGCATACACTATATTTCTGCATGATATCATGTCTGAAATAGTGTCGTTTTCCAGACTGCTGACCGGTGTGGGGCTTAATCAACATTACCTTGAGAGTCCCTAGTCTACCCTCTGATGTTAATGCTGTCTTGTCACCTACTAATGATTGAGAACATTATGCAAAGTAATTCTGACATATGGGATGATGAATGTCTGCATCTGAACGTGTCTATAGCTCGCGGTAAACATAGTGGTGCTTATCGAAAGATACGAGATTTAGCTCATAATGAAGTAATCGCCAGAAACAGAATGAATCTGTTTGGCCCCAACAACATATCTAAGAATCTGTGTTTTACAATCTGTCTGTCCCATTTTCTACATCCACAAATGCCGTGTATGGATCTAGAGCTGATCGCTGATGCTCTACAGAAAACTGCAGGGTATTCGGTACAGCATAAGATAGGGTTTAATAACATCACATGGTTTGAACGGTTGTTACAAATTAAAATAGTGGTGTTACACAGAACATGTTCTGGTCTGTTGGAACACTTTACAAACAATGACAAGCCTCAGAATAAGACCGTGTTCACAACAAGCATTATTAAGAATCTAAAAGCATTCATTGGTACAACATACGTGTGCAAATACTGCTACCATGCTTTTACTAGCCGTAGAGACCACAGGTGTAAATACGTTTGCGATGTTTGTAATGCAGCTAATTGTCATAAATACATTCGCAAAACGAGGCAATGTCACAACTGTTTGCGGTACTGCAGATCGGCCTACTGTTATAAAACACATAAACAAACACCAATAGGACAACAAAAGCTCAGTGTGATGTCACTAAATACTGTCTGAAATGTAATAGGTGATATCACGTCAATGGAACTGCTCCAAAAAAACATGTGTGCCCTGCAGAACACTGTATCCATTGTAATGCTGAATTGGTTAATGACAGAGTACACCAATGTTTTATCCATCCATCCATCCATCCATCCATCCATCCATCCATCCATCTTCAACCGCTTACTCCTTTTCAGGGTCACGGGGGAACCTGGAGCCTATCCCAGGGAGCATCGGGCACAAGGCGGGGTACACCCTGGACAGGGTGCCAGTCCACCAATGTTTTATACAACCGATAAAAATGGAACCACCTAGCGACAAATACATATATTATTATTTTGTGACACAATACAGATGGTAAACACGTTGCAAATTTCATATGCGCAATTATGTTTAAAGGGGAAGAGCTATCACCCGCTGGTACAGATTGTATAGATCGGCTTGTTAAAAAGTTTAGACAGCCTCATTATGAGAATTTCACATTGGTTGCACACAATGCAATGCACAATGCAGGTTTGACAATTTTATACTATTGGAACATTCAAGCAACGTTTCATCCATAGTTACTTCTTCATCCCTATGCATCTGCTCATGACATCCACTGCGTTAAATCTAAGCTGTGCTGTGAAAGATCATTTTCTACACCTGTTCAATAGAATAGAAACCAAAAACTACGTAGGCCCATACCCTGACAAGAATTTCTACGGCTATGAGACAATGTCGGACAAAGAGAGGGCTCTGTTTGATGAGTGGTATGTTACGGTATCAGGTAAGGTGTTTGATTTTAAAAAAGAGCTCGCCATGTATGGCAAGAACGATGTCGTTTTGCCCCGTGAGGCATGCATGAAGTACTGTCACAAATACATACAATGTACCAAACTCGACCTACTCAGATACACCACTTTTGCAGCGTGCTGCATGGCCATGTATAAAACCCACTACCTACCAAAACACCCTAGCTCTGACCCATAACAATGCATACACAAATCAGAACAAGACATTCTCAACTATTTCCATTGAATGGCTTGCATATGTCAAAACAACACGCAGTGTAAACATTCAGCACGCATTAAACCATGGCGAGATGGTGATTGGAAAATACCATGTTGATAGTTATAATGAAAAGGATGGTGTCAAATACGCTTTCAAATTCAACGGAGGCATGTTTCACGGGCATGAATGTCGTTATAACCCAAACCATTTACATCCGTTATCAAAAGTGCCCTACGGTTTGCTCAGAAGACAGTTTGATGAACAGGTCAAAATTTTCGAAAATGTGTATGTCAAAGTGATGTGGGAGTGTGATTGGAATAACGCTAAACAGACCGATGTCGCTGTAATGGCGTTTATGTCCACTTACACACATCCTGAAAGATTGAAACCACGCAACGCACTATTTGGTGGTTGTACTAATGCGTACAAACTCTATCACAAAGCCGGCAATAGTGAAAAACACACCCCTATGTCCAAAAAGATTGTCAACAACATAACCCTTTTCCACACCTTTCAACAGCTCGATGCTGACCCAACACCCTGGAATAGCTCTTTCCTCATCAGTATGCTCACACAGGTCTGTCTGATTCTGCAGGGAAGGACGGGGACACAGCGCAGCCCTGATGAAGACCAAACCCCATCTGGAACAAGTCCAACCTTTTGCCGAGGATCTGGACACATCTCTCGCTTTGGGCGTACAGCAATTGAATAGCCCTAAGAAGGGAACCCCTCACCCCATACTCCCTCAGCACCTCTCACAGTAGACCCCTGGGGACCCAGTCATCCAAGACATCCCCTCCACACCCAGAGCTTTCAGCATTTCTGGACGGACCTCATCAATCCCCGGGGTTTTGCAACTGTGTAGTTGTTTGACTACCTCAGTGACTTCCACCACAGAAATTGACAATGCTCCCCCATCAGCCTCCACCTCTGCCTCTACCATAGAGGGCATTTTAGTCGGATTCAGGAGTTCCTCAAAGTGTTCCTTCGGATGGCTTCCCTGACCACCGGTGTCCACCTCGGTGTTCGAGGGTTACTGCCCCTTGAGGCACCTAGGACCTTGAGACCACAGCTCTCTGCCACAGCTTCAGCAATGGAGACTTTGAACATTGCCCACTCAGGTTCAATGCCCCCAACCTCCACAGAGATGCCAGAAAAATTCAGCCAGAGGTGTGAGTTGAAGATCTCACAGACAGGGGCCTCCTCCAGATGTTCCCAGTTCATCTGCACTACCCGTTTGGGCTTTTCAGGTATGTCCAGAGTCTTCCCTGACCCCTTGATCCAAGTCACCACCAAATTGTGATCAGTTGACAGCTCTGCCCCTCTCTTTACCCGAGTGTTCAAAACAGGCGGCCTCAGATCAGATGATACGATTACAAAATCGATCATCAACTTTCGGCCTATGGTGCTCTGGTACCACGTACACTTATGAGCCTCCTTATGTTCGAACATCGTATTCGTTATAGACAATCCATGACTAGCACAGAAGTCCAATAACAAATACCCACTCGGGTTTAGATCATGGATGCCGTTCTTCCCAATCACGCCTCTCCAGGTATCTCCATCATTTCCCACATGCACGTTGAAGTCCCCCAGAAGAACTATGGAGTCCCCTACTGGTGCCCCATACAGTACTCTGTTCATGGTCTCCCAGAAGGCCGAGTACTCTGAACTGGTATTCGGTGCATATGCACAGACAACAGTCAGAGTCCCCCCCCCACACACAACCTGTAGGCAGAAAGAGGCGACCCTCTCGTCCAACCGTGTAAACTACAACTTAACGGCGCTCAGCCAGGGACTTGGGAGTATCACCCCACCCGTCCGGCACTTCACACCCTGGTCAACTCTGGAGTAGAATAATAAAGTCCATACCCTATCCAGGAGTACGGTTCCAGACCCAAGACTGTGCATAGATGTAAGCCCCACCAGATCTAACTGGTAGTGCTCCACCTCCCAAACAAGTTCCAGTTCCTTCCCCCACAGAGAGGTGACGTCCCATGTCCCCAGAGCCAGCCTCTGCCACCCAAATCTGGTCCATCAAGGCCCCTGACCTTCATTGCCACCCGTGTAGCAGCGCTCCCGACCCCCACGGTTCACCCCACGAGTGGTGGGCCCATAAGATACAGAGGGGGATGCCACATTGCTTTTTGGGCTTTGCCCGGCTGGGCTCCATGGCAAACCTAGCCACCAGGCACTCGCAGTTGGGCCCTCTTTCTGAGCCTGGCTCCAGACGAGGCCCTGGGCTTCCTCCGGGCAGTTTAACTCCTCCTCTCTTAATCTTTTTCATGAGGGTTTTTGAACCATTCTTAGTCTGGCCCCTCCCCTGAGACCACTTTGCCTTGAGAGACCCTGCCAAGAGCACAAGGCTCCATACAACACGGCCCTCAGGTTCATAGGGACACACAAACCTCTCCACCACGATAAGGTGATGGTTCCTGGAGAAGTACATTGTTCTTTGTTTTTATTGAAAAAAAGTATTAGACAAACATTTCACCTGTCTGAACAGAATGAATACAGTGGTGTGAAAAAGTGTTTGCCCCCTTCCTCATTTCCTGTTCCTTTGCATGTTTGTCACACTTAAGTGTTTCGGAACATCAAACCAATTTAAACAATAGTCAAGGACAACACAAGTAAACACAAAATGCAATTTGTAAATGAAGGTGTTTATTATTAAAGGTGAAAAAAAATCCAAACCATCATGGCCCTGTGTGAAAAAGTGATTGCCCCCCTTACTATAACTGTGGTTGTCCACACCTGAGTTCAATTTCTCTAGCCACACCCAGGCCTGATTATAGCCACACCTGTTCACAATCAAGGCATCACTTAAATAGAAGCTGCTTGACACAGTAAAGTCCACCAGAAGATCCTTAAAAGCTACACATCATGCCGAGACCCAAAGAAATTTAGGAACAATTGAGAAAGAAAGTAATTGAGATCTATCAGTCTGGAAAGGGTTATAAAGCCATTTCCAAAGCTTTGGGAATCCAGCGAACCACAGTGAGAGCCATTATCCACAAATGGCGAAGACATGGAACAGTGGTGAACCTTCCCAGGAGTGGCC
>JAFFST010005965.1:99089-110764 GCA_022414735.1 Noturus placidus
ATCTGACATTAATGGCTGTGTGTTGAGTTATTTTGAGGGTACAGTAAATTTACACTGTTACACAAGCTGTACACTCACTACTTTACATTGTAGCAAAGTGTCATTTCTTCAGTTTTGTCACATGAAAAGATATAATCAAATATTTACAAATATTTGGGGGTGTACTCTCTCCAACTATGGCAAGTGATTTATGGGTGCCAGCTTTGCCATCCAAGCCATATAAGGCCATGTTGGCATTACTGGACAAGGCCTATGCAGCAGCAGGTTTCGCTTGTGGGTCACTGATTACAATGGCAGTGTTGCATGCCTACCAAACAGACCAGCTGAATGAGCTTGACATACGGTGACATACGACAACATACAGCGCCATCATGTCGAGTTAGAGGCACTAGAGCGAGGGAGGCAGAGAAGGCGAGTGTCGCGGCCCCTGTCCCCTACGGAAAGCCATGGGGACTGGGCAGCCACAGCCGCAGCCTGCCATTAGGCCTGATCTAAGAATGATCATATAGGTCAAGCAGACAAAGAAAGAGTGGTCCTGAGGGGCTGCAGAGGTTGTTATGGCAGTACCCCCCAGTACTACTGTAGGGCCTTCCATGGCCAAGTCTGACCAAAGTTTTCAGTCAGCGAGCTGTCATAGGGCAACGGAAATCTTATGCTTTCACTCCAACAGAATGTAGAAAAGTTAAAATCACTAAAAGACCATCTGGTAGAATGGAAACTACTGACAAATGTGTTTCTATGGGTTCTGTCCACCATGGAAAAGGGTTACTGGGTCCAGTTTAAAGGTTTGCATTTCAAGGCAATGCATACAGATTTGGCCTTTAAGAATGCACTTTTTTTCACGCATTATCATGCGATTCATAACA
The DNA here is from genome assembly GCA_022414735.1 of Noturus placidus. NCBI lineage: Eukaryota > Metazoa > Chordata > Actinopteri > Siluriformes > Ictaluridae > Noturus > Noturus placidus. Next base: position 99,956 of record JAFFST010005965.1, read on the forward strand.
TGTGATCACGTGGTAAACTTCAGGCACGGTTCTAAGAATATAAATACATTTGTTGTGCTTCACACAATACTCACCAGATAGCGCATGGAACAACATACTGTAGCTGAAAACAATACAATAAAAATGGAATTTGTGGTCGAATGATTCCCATAAAAATATCTAATAAATCTAATAAATCTAATAAATATCTAGTTTATAATAAAATCTTAAAATAAACCTTATTTAAACAAGTTTTTAAATTACAAGATTATGTAAAATATAAAATGAGTGTGATCGAGTCTAGTACAGGTACATTAACGTGATGTTGTATGTGTGCTTGATAGTGCAGTGGTAACACACAGGCTTAATATGTTAGTGATTGGGGTTCGAGCCTTAGTTCAAACTTTTAAATGAGTGGGGGTTTTTTCACTGTAGAAAGTTAATTGAGGTAACAGTGAATGGATTCATGCCAATAAGAAAGATTCAGGTGATGGACTATTAGCAAGTTATTGTTATTCATTTGTATAATTCTAACAATTATTTTTGGGTCACCCCCACAATTTAGCTGTATTTTTATTTTAAGTATCTAATAAATTGCATGTATAAAATCATTTTATTACAACTGTCTTTTTTGTGATTTTTAGGTTATTCTTCATTTAGTACAATATCTGACCATCAAAACAGACTGGTAATTTTATATAATGTGTATTTATTCAGAAATAGAGGTAAATAAATACAAAAATGCTACTTTCAATTTTAACTCTGACAGCATGCTTTCAGTTGATGCATGCCCCATTTATACTTTTGATGAGCTGCAGAGATTTTCAAGACAACTATATAATATTTTTTTGTTTAATATATAAAATTGTTTCATTCACAAGTGTCATGTTTGTGATTTTTATTCGTTGAATAGAATATTTAGATTGCACAATGTCCAGAAATAGGTGCATTTTTATAGCCTACCATTTAATTTTTCCAGTTTAACTTTTATTTAACTGTAGATAAAAAATAAATAAATAAAGGATTGCTTTATAACATTATTTTACAATGACAGAAATCACTGCCTATTCCAAATGCAGTTTGACTATTTCCATGTTCAGAGCATTAAACAAATATTGTTCATGCTAGGGGAAAAAAATCTTACCACATTGTTTGCAATTTTATAATAGGTCTTATTGAGCAACTGATATTTTTTTTTACTGACCTATTTCACTGTCACGCCAGTTACAATTATGACCAAGATTTTTTTTTTTTAAGTTAGTTATAGTATATTAACTTTTTTTTTTTTTTTTTTTTTTTTTACGAAAAGGAATGACGTTTGTTTAATTGGGAAATCCAGGGAGTAGAATGCATATGCTCACCTACTGTAGCTTCAGTAGCTTTGGATTCACATGCAAATGTACTGGGCGATTAATAAGCAGTTATCATCTTTAAGTAATCTTCCTTTTGCCTCATAAAATTGAAGGGGAGAAGCAGAAGAATAAAACTTGGATAGTCATATAAATTATATCCAGGTCATGTTATTTGTAAGTATTTGAAGTCTATGACATCGCAGTGGAGGCAAAAGCATTTTACTCAAAGAGAAGAGCTGCTGCGAGGTGATAATATTTGGGGGGAAGGGGAGATCCACACGTCAATAAGTAACTGGAGAAAAAGTTGTAGGGTTCATCCTCTTCAAAAACACAAACAATTTCTTTGTTGCTGAACCCAATCCTACGAAAGTCCTAAGCGGCCATGCATTATTATTTTTTTATTTGGCATTATCCTTCCCACAGTGATGGTCCCGCAACTTGAATACATGGTATTATTTTTGGGTTTAAAAGAGTATCTTAGAGATGCAGAGTCTCTCAGAAGTAGAGATGGACAGAGGTTCACTAATGTTTTTTGAGACATGTTGCTGTCATCAAATTAAAAATTACTTTATTGTTCCCTTGAAAAATTTACATTTCCTCAGTTTAAACATGTGATTTGTTTTCTACATTCTATTGTGAATAAAAAATGAGTTAGTGAGATTTGCAAATCATTGCATTCTGTTTTTATTTTCATTTTACACAACTTTTATATGTTGATGCTGACAGTTGTGTCTTCCTAATTTTTTTATTTTTATTTTTAGCTCGAAATTCTCACAGATGAATTTTCTTTGAGCAGAGAGAAAGTTTGAAATGATGGCCCTGGGCCATTCCTGGGGTTTATTCTTGTAAATAATCAGGTTGCTGGTGCTGCCGACCTTATGAAAGTCTGCAAATAAAGTCTCTGGATTTTCTGTCAGATTCTTGTTTTTGTGAACTTTTCATTCTGTTTCATTTGAAATATTTTTTGGTCTTGGGTAGTTCAGTGGAATGGCCTCCACACTTTGGGTTTGTGTGGGCCTAGGATTATGGGCCATTTGCACCTGTACTTGGGGTTTGGTATGGATAATTCCTGCTATTGTTTTGGCCAAGACATTTTCACACCTTTCTTTTCAAACCTGCAACATGTAGATTGGCTAATCAGGTAGAGCTGAACCCTCATAGAGCAACTGTTCAGTGCCGATAAATATTCGGTGGTAAGAGTAATAAAATGTGTGGTGAGAAGACTACTCAAGTTACTAGTTACTTTGGATCTGTTTAAAATCAACAGAAATGCCTGAATTTCAGACTACTTGGAGAACTGTGTGTGTGTGTGTGTGTGTGTGTGTGTGTGTGTGTGTGTGAACTTGCTTCTTCCCCATGCTAAAAATGCTAAAAATGTGAGCGGTTGTTGTCAGATCACTGCAGCGTATTGAAAGGCTTGCGGCCTCATTATATGAAATTTAAACTAATTATTAAAACAACATACATTTATTCATATTTAACAATAACTGAGGAATGGCACTGAATGTAGTGAAGTAAAAGTACATTTCTTGAGTAAGAAATAAATTTCTTGAGTATGGCAGTTAACTATTAAAATTTTTTTTTTCAAAAAAGTTACTGAAGTAAATGTAACGAAGTAAATGTACCACGTTACTACCCACCTCCTCAGTATTCAATTCAGTATCAATTCAATTTTATCTGTATAGAACTTTTAACAATTAACATTGTCTCAAAGCAGCTTTACAGAAATATATAAATCGTGGATACAGAATTTACATGTGTGTATTTTCCTTAATGAGCAAGTCGGTGGTGATTTGGCAAGGAAAAACTCCCTAAAATGATATCAGGAATAAATCTCAAGAGGATCCAGACTCAGAAGGGAACCCATCCTCATCTGGGTGACAACAGATACTGTGAAAGTAAAGGGAAGTTCATTATGTTTTTTTATATGAAGTCTGTTTTATCAAACTAATCCACTGTTCACTAAGGGAAATTGTATCAGGCAAATACAGTCCTAAGGCGATAGCAGCAACCATAGTACCAGCATTATAGTGCAACTGTTCATGAGAAATTGAGGTCCAAAACTATTTCCATGGTACTTCAATCCTCTCCATGGTACACCATCCTCAGCCATCTCCAGGCTGCATTTGACAACATTTAATGTGCTCTGCTGCTTGTTACAAAATGGTTCTGAGAGAGGTTCATAGGTCTGCGGACCAAGCACCAGCAGATCATGGGCTTCAGTTCAAGAAACAGCACTGTTTGGTTGGTAAAAGAATGTATGTGTATACAGTACATGTCCAGGCAGAACTACTGCATTAATTAGCAAAGCAGTGTTTATTCAAATGTAACATGACTGCCCTCTACTGGTTCTGTATTTCCTGTGCTGCAGCACACGCGATTCCACATGGTACCACGTGAAATCGTAGTATCCCATTTCCTTCAACATGCATTTTTCATGGCCACATTTGTACCAATATCGGGTACTTCCCTTCAGGCTAACTTTATCCTCTCGCACCTTCACAACATGCATGGATGACATTCTGGCTCCCTTGCGACTCCAGAGCATCTGTGTACTAAACTACCTGGGTGACTGATTAATTTTAGCACAATCCAGGGAACTGGCAATTCAACTTTGTGATGTTGTTCTCCCCCACATGAGGGGCTTGGGGCTCAGGTTGAACCTCAAGAAAAGTATGCTTTCTCCAGTGCAGAGGGCAACTTTTTTAGGGGTTATATGGGCTTCTACTATGATATGGACATTTCTATTACCAACATGCGTAGGGTCAATCCTATCAACATTGAGCAAGATAAAGCTGGATCGGGTCATCCCCTCCAGTCTCTATGACAGACTGTTGGGGCTTATAGCAGCAGCCGCCAATGTCATACCATTGGGCCTATTGCACATAAGACTGTTTCAATGACAGCTGAAAAGTCAGGGGTTTCATCCTCTGAGAGTAATCAGTGACACACGGCAATGCCTACATACCTAGGTGTCCACGGTTTCTAGCCTAAGGGACACACTCTAGGGTGTCTCCTTATTGCAAGACGGTAATAACAGACACCTCCCTCGTGGGCTAGGGCATGGTTTTAGACGGCTGTCCAGATCACAGTCTCTGGAGCGGCCTTCATCTTGAGTGGCATATAAATCACCTAGAACTGTGAGCGGTAGCTCTAGCATATAAATTATTTCTTCCTTAATTTAGAGGTCACCATATGTTAGTTGTGACAGCCAACACAGCAGTGGTCTCATAGATCAACCACCATGGAAGGTTATGTTCATACCCCTGTTCTGGCAGGTGCAATTAATTCTTTTATGGGCACAGGGAAAGGTATTGTCAGTGAGTGCAATGTACATTCCAGGCAACCAGAATGTGGGGGAAGACATTCTGAGGCCCGGGGTTTGGAGGCTCCATCCAGAACTGGTGGAGTCCATATAGTGAAGGTTAGGCCAAGCAGAATATGGATTTGTTCGCCTCCAAGGAAACAACACGCTGCCTGCTGTGGTTTGCCCTCACTCCTGCCATGTCATTGGGGCTGGACGCAATGGTGCACACTTGGTCCAGGTCATAGCTGTATGTTTTTCCCCCATTTTTTCTGCTCCCACAAGTTCTAGCAAGACTTAGAAAAGTCCATCTATGTTTGCTGCTAATAGCACCTTATTGGCCAGCTCAAATTATGGTTCTCAGAGATAATATCCCTGCTAGAAGGCACTCAATGGAAGATTCCCATCCACAGGGATCTACTGTCTCAAGGCAAGGGGCTGATTTATCACCCTTGGCTGGATATATGGAAACTGTAGGTCTGGCCCCTGAGAGGCATCATTTCACAGAGCTGACCATGTTGAACACTAGAGCACCATCCACAAGGAAATTGTCTGTGCTCAAGTGGTGACTTTTTTGTCTTGTGGTGTGAAGAATGTCAGCTGGACTTCAGTTCTGGAGTTCTTACAAGGATCTTTCTCAGTGGGGTTTGCTCCTTCTCAATCAAGATCTATGTGGCTGCCATTTTGGACAGCAATGCCCCTATTGTTGGAGCCTCTGTGGGGCAATGTCCTCTAACATCAAGGTTTATGCATTGTGTCAGGTGGCTGAGGCCCATCTGCAGACCACGTATATAGTGCATCAGAAAGTATTCACAGCGCTTCACTTTTTCCACAATTCGTGCTACAAACAATACCCCATAATCTTTCAAATTTATAAAAAAAAACAACAACAAAAAACACGTACATAAGTGCGTACACGTACAGAGCACTCTGGAGCAGGTTTTCATCAAGGATGTATCATTACATTGCTGCATTCACCTTTCCCTTGATCCTGACTAGTCTCCCAGTTCCTGCCACTGAAAAAAATCCCCACAGCACGCTGCTTCCACCACCATGCTTACTGTAGGGATGGTATTGTTCAGGTGATGACTGGTGCCTGGTTTCCTCCAGACATGATGCTTGCCACTCAGGCCAAAGAGTTCAATCCTTGCTTGGTCTTGGTCTGAAAGTCCTTCAAGGTGCATTTTGGTAAACTCCAGGCGGGATGTCATGTGCCATTTACTAAGGAGTGGCTTCCATCTGGCCAGTCTACCATATATGCCTGATAGGTGGAGTGCTGCACAGATGGTTGTTCTTCTGGAAGGTTCTCCTCTCTCCACAGAGACACAATGGAGCTCTGTCAGAGTGACCATTGGGTTTTTGGTCACATCCCTGACTAAGGCCCTTCTCCCCTGATCGCTCAGTTTCCCCAGATCTGTGCCTCGATACAACCCTGTCTTGGAGGTCTACAGAAAATTCCTTGGACTTCATGGCTTGGTTTGTGCTCTGACATGCGTTGTTAACTGTGGGACCTTATATAGAAAGGTGTGTGCATTTACAAATCATGTTCAATACTGAATTTACCACAGCTGGACTCCAATCAAGTTGTAGAAACATGTCAAGGATGATCAGTGGAAACAGGATGCACCTGAGCTCAATTTCGAGTGTCATGGCAAAGGCTGTGAATACTTATGTACATGTGCTTTTTTTGTTTTTTATTTTTAATAAATTTGCAAAGATTTCAAACAAACTTGTTTCAAGTGTTCATTATGGAGTATTATTTGTAGACTTGGGAGGAAAATAATGAATTTAATCCATTTTGGAATAAGGCTGTAACATAACAATATGTGGAAAAAGTGAAGCGCTGTGAATGCTTTCCGGATGCACTGTACCTTCCTGGGACCTTTCTGTGGTCTGTGATGTGCCCCGTTTGAGCCCTTAGAGTCAGCCACAGAGAAGCTTATGACTCTAAAGGTAGTGCTTCTACTGGCCTTGACATCTCTCAAGCAAGTAGTAGATCTACAAGCTCTCTCTGTTGCCCATTCCTGCCTTGACTTTGTCCCTGGATTATCCAAGGCCTTCCTATAACCTCTCTCTCTCTATGACCGATTAGTCGAGACCAACCATAGGTCACTTTATGGGTCATCACTCTCCACGTATTTCACTGATGTGATCCACAAAGCATTTCTGCAGAAGTAGTGGGGTAGTTTGCCATTGCTTTCCTCACCCTTCCCCATTTATCCGGGCTTGGGACCGGCGTGTAGCTGCGGCCAGTCACATGGCTGGGTATACACACTCGCACACCCATTCATACACTACGGACACTTTAGACACGCCAATCAGCCTACCATGCAAACTCCGCACACACATAGTAAGTAAGTAAGTAAGTAAAATTTATTTATATAGCACTTTTCCCTCAGCAAAGCTGACCAAAGTGCTGAACAGAGTAAGGCAAAAAATTAACACAATAAAACTGAATAAAAACCGACAGTAGACAATAGTAAAAATTCAAAGTAAGATCAAAAAGCCTGACAGAACAGATATGTTTTTGGTCTCATTTTAAAAATGGTTATGGAAGGTGCAAGGCGGATGTCCAGTGGCAGTTGATTCCATAGATGGGGGGCAGCAACAGCAAATGCTCTACCCCCCTTTGTTTTTAACCGATGATGAGGGACATGCAAAATAAACTTATCTGAAGAGCTTAGAAATCTGTTCGAAGAATGAGGTTTAAGAAGATCCTTGAGATAGGAAGGCGCTTGATTGTTCAGAGTTTTAAAATCAAACATTAGAATCTTAAACTGAATCCTAAAACAGACTGGGAGCCAATGAAGCGATGCTAAAATTGGGGTGACAAGCCAGAGATGAAGATGAGCCAGAGATGACTGAGGAAGACCCAAGTATAATGAATTGCAGTAATCTAAGCGAGAAGTAATAAAAGCATGAATTACCTTCTCCAAACCCTGGAAAGACAAAAATGTTTTGAGTTTTGAAATAATCCGTAATTGATAAAAAACTTGTCTTAACCACCGAATTTATCTGTTTGGTTAAGCCTGGGAAGTGATTGAGGGAAAGTGATTACAGAGCTCATTAATGAGACCATCTCTTAATCTCACGGGGCCAAAAACAATTATCTCAGTTTTGTCTTTGTTAAATTGGAGAACATTATGTGTCAACCATTTTTCAGTGTCATCCAGAGAGTCCAACAATGGCTGAAAGGAGTCACCAGATTTCAAAGGAATATATAGCTGGGTATCATCAGCATACAAATGAAAAGAGACATTGTGTGCCCTAATAATATCCCCCAATGGACGCATATATAAGTTAAAAAGAAGTGGACCCAGAATGGAGCCTTGAAGAACACCACTAATAATAGGACTAGTAGAAGAGGAGAAATTACCCAACGCTACTGAGAAGGATCTGTCCTTAAGATATGAGCTGAGCCATTGTAGGGCGATACCCTTGATACCAAACAGATGCTCCAAGCACCAGAGAAGTATGTTATGGTCTACAGTATCAAAAGCAGCTGTAAGATCTAGTAGCATCAACACAGTATTTTTTACAGCATCCACTGTGAGTAAAATGTCATTGGACACTTTTAACAATGCAGACTCCATGCTATGAAAAGCAATGAAACCAGATTGTAAAGGTTCAAATAACATAGCTGAATTTAAAAACAGGAGCAATTGAGACTGCACTACTTTCTCTAACAGCTTTGACAAAAATGGAAGCTTAGATACAGGCCAATAATTATTAAGGCAACCTTCATCCAGTTTCTTAAGCAAAGGCTGAACAATAGCATGCTAAAAACAATATGGGACCACCCCAGCATCCAAAGAAGAATTTATCAACACCTGGATACTGGGGCCAATTTCAGAAAAAGCTGCTTTCATAATCATAGCAGGAACAACATCAAGTGGCGTAGATGATATTTTCATCTGGTTAACCAGATTACACAGTTCCTTTAGAGAAACTTGTTCAAATTGATCAAATGAGACCGGTAAAACCAGTGATTTCAGGGACAGGTCTGAGAACTGAGAAGTGAAACAAGAATGAATGGTAATAACTTTATCAGCAAAAAACTTTAAAATCTTCTCACAAAGTCCAGCCGAGGATTGCTCATGGAATTGGCAGCTCGGATTAATAATTGAATTTATCAGGGTAAATAAGATCTGTGATCTGTGATAATGTGTAGCAATTAAGTCAGAGAAATACCGAGACCTAGCTGACCTTGCTGCACTCTGAAACTTAAACAGACAATCTTTAAAAATCTGTAAGGACACAGTTAAATGATCATGCTTCCATCTCCTCTCAGCTCTACGACAAGCCTGTCTGAGAGAACGAGTATTATCGTCAAGTCAGTAATAAGATTTACGTTTTGGTTGTTTCAGTTTAAAAGGGGTAATGGAATCTTAAATATTAGAGCAGGATGTGTAAAATAAGGCAACCAAATCGTCGGGCCCAGCGGAAGACTCTGCAGCACTCAAGACAGACATTTCAACAGCATTAGCTAGAAATCTTTCACTAAACTGAAAGGCAGTGAGTGAATTAATACAAAGGGAATAAAATCCTGAAGGCCTAATCACAACGGCAACGCTCACGGCAGGGACATTAAAATCAATGGGCTTGTGATCAGAGAAGGAAGCATCCTCAATATTAACAGCTGTTCCATAAGACAATATAAGGTCCAATGTATGACCAAGCATATGTGTTGTCTGATTTATGTGTTGAGTAAAACTGAAGGAATACCAGATTCAGTAACTCAGTAACTAAGTGTCGACCAGGGTAGCAGATATGCACATTAAAATCACCCAATAATAACAGACAATCATACAACGGAACAATAGAAGTTAAAAATCACAAAAATCACTTAAAAAAGCATTGTCCGCGTTAGGAGGCCTATAGAACAAAGCACAGAATAGCGTGGAAGAGGTCAACTCTAACACAACACACTGTACCTCAAACGATGAGTAAATCCCAACAGAAATTGTCCGTATGTTCAGTGACTGTTTAAATACCATAGCAACCCCACCGCCCTTTCCAGAAGGCATTGGAGTACTAATAAAACAACAGTTCGCCGGACAAAGTTCCTCGAAGACTGTTGACTCACCAGGACTACCCCAGGTCTCCATCAGGAATAAAATATCCAGGTGATGTCTGGTAAAAAAGTCATTTAAAATGAAAGTTTTGTTACACACGAACCTAGCGTTAGCTAGGGCCATATTCAGGGGAGACTGAGGTAACGAGGTCAGATCCAGTGACACGAATTCCAGTTGGCGGATATTTGAACAGTTCATTCTTCTCCGACGAATTGTGGAGCAGCAGAATGATTGGATGAGGGTAGGAAGTCCGGGAAAATAGGCAGATGAAAAACATATCTGTAATCCCATGACCACCGCGTCAAGTGGAGTCCCTCCAAGCGTAAGGGAAACTCAATCGATTGTATGAAGGAAACGATTGCCCGTCTGATTCTCACCCGAACACAACACGATTTCCTCTCTTCCTGCGGCACTTCCTTAGAGGAAGAAAGCCGCAAGGTAGCCGGCGAACACACTCCAACACGGGTCGACTGGACGAGGAATGAAAACGAGAATACAGAGCAGGACAGCATCGCAGATGAGCTCCTATACAGCTTCTAATGTTAAGCAAAGCTTGACGGTTGTAAGTCAACACTGAATCTACAGGATACCATTGTGGCATGATACACAGTAAAAACAGCACAGAGGCTTCTAATATTCGTACTCTATTCAATATTTTGTATTCAAAACAGAATTGTGACTCCTCTGAAGTGGTCGTCTCTTTGGATGCAGAGAAGACGTTTGATAGGATCGAATGGGAATATCTTTTCATGGTGCTCAAGAGGTTCGGCTTTGGGGATGGACTGATATCGTGGGTGCGTTTGTTGCATGCGGAGCCGCAGGCTTCCATATGTACCAACGATGCTAAGTCTGACTGTTTTACTTTGTCGCGGGGTACACGCCAGGGATGTCCTCTGTCTCCGTTACTTTTTGCCATAGCGATTGAACCTCTCTCGATCATGCTCAGAATTCTTCCTGTATTTCAGGGTATAGTTCGCAATGGACATAAACTAGCGTTGTATGCTGACGATTTACTAATTTATGTTACGGATCCAATTGCATCTATTCCAGAGATAAAACGTGTATTAAATGACTTTGGGAAATTTTCAGGGTATAAACT
>JAFFST010005969.1:15338-29724 GCA_022414735.1 Noturus placidus
CTCTCTCTCTCTCTCTCTCCCCCCTTATCTCTCTCTAGCTCTAAAATGACATTTTGGAATTAGCAACAGAGGCTTGAGATGGGATGCGTAATAAATTAGATCCACACACAAGTGTGTTATAAGGACACAGACCTGACAAATACTGTGAATTAAACCATCTGAAGAATATCTTTAAGTGTGATAAGTGTAATATAAGCGGAATAATTGACTCCGGTCATTATTTTGCATTATTTGCTAATAATTCAATGGCCTGTTCTCAATTATTCCTTAAATATAATCTCACTGTGTCAACTTAACTTGAAACTGTGACTTAGTCTCTCATTATTTTGACTTAATAACGCATTATGTCAACATATTCTCTCAAGAATTTTGATTTGGTAATTAGTTTTGTTTAGTAACTAGCTATTTCGACTTGCTATTAGAGTTACATCATTAAGTCGTAAAAATGAGTAACGAACTAGGTAGAATGGGATGCTAAATTAAAATAATGAGTGGACAGGTATGTAAACACAGGCTGTATGAAGATCTGAATTGTTTCAAAGGCTAGCTTTACATATACTTTTGATTAGATACTTTAATTTTTTTTTTCCCTCGTTACAAAGAAAACGAGGACATCCACACCCATAAATCAGTATGAGCCTAATTTAACATATTCATAGTTTATACTGGGCTTTCAAGCAACGGATTGGCCAATGATGTAGCTTACAATGCTAACGATGCTAATGGCATTAACATGGTGTATTAATGCACCGGTATAGTTAAAATATATGCTGTCAAGTGTAACTTGTGGGGCCAAAAGCCCTAGAAGATTGGTAAATAATAAATATTGATATAGTCAGAGTGTAGCTATATATTTAAATTAATATCTAACCGAGGCTTATGCAATATTCATTTTGAAATTTACCATTAAAAAAAAAAAAAAAAAAATCACACAAACTATCACACTTGAGGACATTAGAAAACTGAAGTCAGTCATCCAGCTGATTTTTCAGCCTGCCAGCAGTTCCCGCCTCCCTAATAAATATACACGGAGTGCACAATTATTAGGCAAGTCAGTATTATGACCTGATCATTGCATAGTATACAACTCTCAACTCTTCACTATATAAACCTGAATGCTAAATGAGTATAATTCTTTCAGGTGCAGTTTAATTGTTTAAATGAAGGAGGGTGTGATTTAAAGTGATTAACACCCTATAGAAGTTGTGCATAATTATTAGCCAGCTTCTATACCTTAAGGAAATGGGCCAAGAGATATAACTGAGACTGAAAAGTCAAAAATTGTAAAATCCGCATCATAGGGATGCAGCGCATTGCAGATTGCAAAACTATTGAAACATGACCACGGGCAATCAGATACTCTGTTATGAATACTCAACAAATAATGTGTGGAGAAGAAAAGGCACAAGTTGACTGCAAAAAATTAAAAGAATACAACGTGAGGTTACCAGGAACCCGTTAGCCTCGTTAGATGTCAAATGCTCAGAGACATGGCTAAGTTAAGGAACGCCGAAATACAACCCCCACTGATTAAGACTCACAAGCTGAAGCATCATGACTGGACCAAGAAATACCTCAAAGGTGTCATATGATGCTATGTTAAAAGTTCATTATTTTGTTTACTGGGTGTAATAGAAACACATGATTTTTTTAGTAGGCCCTCGTTCCGAATAGACCAGAAGGTTCTGATTGGCCAGCTGACCCATTGCATTGTGATTGTCCAAAAGACCTCAAGTGTGTCGGAAATGTAACGCCCCTTACCAGAATTGTGAGCTTCGGTTTCCACGGCTCTGAAAGCAATTATAAACACAGTTAATAATGTAATCGGTTTTACCGTATTTCCAGCCCGAGCCGAATTTTGAAAATCCGGATGATCGAGCAGATCAATCAGAACCAACTTTGCAAGCAACTCGAGCAGAACGTTTCACAGTGGTAAGTTTTTATTTTGTAACTCTGACCGTTCAGATACAATGTTATAAATGTTTAATTTGTCTTCTTCACTGTAAAAACTTTATGTCCTGCAGTGACAACATAAAATACAGTGTAAAAAATGATTCTAACAAAAGACATGTAGTGCATCCATGCTAGTGAAATTGTGACTGATGTTTGCAGAAGTAATATCTGGACTTGGATCGAGGCATTTTTGACAGGTTCTCTGGAGCGGTGTTCTCTGTTAGATAAAATAAATCCCTTTGTGGGAAACTATGACCGTTGCAACTTTGCGGAACTTATACATGCACACTAAACCAAAAGGAAAACATTAAAAAGCGTAATATGACTCCTTGAAGACCAATTTCTCAAAGGTTTTATGGACAGAAGAAATAGGAGTGACTTTAGATAGAGCAGATGGGTGGGCCCATTGGTGGATCACGAATGGTTACAGAGTACCAGTTCAAGCAAAGGACCAGCAAGTTGGAGGAGGTTGGTGGGCTGGTATCAGATTATCAGGTTGAGGATGGACTGAAAATCAACTCCCAAATCTACAGTATACTTTCTTCATCAGTGGTAAAGGAAAAAAGTCAGCAACATTCAAGAAGGCCATGATCTTTATGCAGGATGCACCACAATTGCATACATCAAGATTCACCACTGCTTGGCTAGCCAGGCAACAAACATGACAGAATGACGACCTGGCCCCCTTCCTCACCTGACTTAAATCTTATTGAGAACTTCTAGGCTATTCTCAAGGTGAGATTTAAAATGAGGGAAGACAATTCATCTCTTTGAACAGCATTTGGGAGGCTGTGGTGGCTGCCTCAGCTAAAGTTGATCATGAACAGATCAAGAACCTGACAGATCCAATGGATGGAAGTCCTATTGTAAAGAAGGGTGGCTATATTCATTATGGGATCGTTTCGAATGATTAAGAATTCTACAAGACAGCTGCTATACAATTGATCTGTCCTCATGTCAAGAGAATCTGGAGAATTCTCTGATTACACCACCTGACAACACACAAAACATTGGGGTAGTTATGACTCGCTCGTGTAAGTTCCTCTTTTACATCATTTCTCTCCACAGGGGCCATTCAGGTTCTTGTTCAGTCTCTTGTCGACTCGAGATTGATCTACTGTGACATGCTCTTGGCAGGTTTTCCCTGGTGTCCCCTCAGACCACAGAAACAGCTTGTGTGCCTTGTTTCTTTAAGTATTTCCACACCATACTGTACACTCAACTGCTCCTTACCTATAAAACATCAACTGAACCAGCCCCCACCCACCTGAAGGCACTTCAAATCAAGGCTTGATTTGACCCACCATCCCTCAAGACACAAGGATAACATGCATCAGACTTCCCATGGCTGTCTGAACAGCTGAGTCACTGGCTGCCTTCAAATAAAGCCCGACCTCTTCACTAAACACTTAAGTGAGCACTAAACCTACTCCGGAGGCAAAATAAAAGCAACTTGGCTTGTACAGGGCGGCTGTGGCTCAGTCGGTAGAGCGGGTTGTCCACTAGTCCACTAATCGTAGGGTTGGCGGTTCGAATCTCGGCCCGGGTGATCCCATGCCAAAGTGTCCTTGGGCAAGACACTGAACCCTAAGTTGCCCCCGATGGCAAGCTAGCACCTTGCATGGAAGCTCTGCTACCACTGGTGTGTGAGTGTGCTCTGTAAGTCGCTTTGGATAAAAGCGTCTGCTAAATTAATAAATGTAATATAATGTACTTTCTTTTCAATAATTCCTCTCTAAGCGGGTCAAATGGTAAGAAAGTCAAAAGTCCCTACCTGTACTGACGTGGATTGCAATCTGTTCCCTCAGTTTTGTAAACCGCGTGCACTGCGTTAAAGTTGGGTTTATATTGGAAAGGAGAGTGAAACTCAAATGTACAACGAATGTTAATAAACCGAACTTTAACATGGTGTGCGCGGTTTGCAAAACCCAGAGTACGGATTACACATGGCTGTATTTTTTTTTTCTTACCTGACACTAGGGAGGCTCCGCAATATAGGGTTTTGGGTTCAGATTCTTTTTTCAATCCCAAAACCGAAGCTTGCAACTCCAAATTAGGGTTTTTTTTTTTTTTTTTTTAAGTCAAATCCCTAGCAAGTTGTACAAATGGTAAAATAAATAGTAAATGGCACACTTATATAGCGCTTTACACTGTGTCTCATTCACCCATTCACACACCAATAGTAGCAGAGCTGCCATGCAAGGTGCTAACTTGCAACTTAGAGTTCAGTGTCTTGCCCAAGGTCGTGGGCGGCTGTGGCTCAGGGCGGGGCGGCTGTGGCTCAGGGCGGGGCGGCTGTGGCTCAGTCGGTAGAGCGGGTTGTCCACTAATCGTAAGTTGGTGGTTCGAATCCCGGCCGATCCCATGCCGAAGTGTCCTTGGGCGAGACTGAATTGCCCCCGATGGTGTGTGTGTGCGAATGGGTGAATGAGACACAGTGTAAAGCGCTGTTACCGTTTAGGTCACTTAATCCTACGATTAGCGGATTAGTGGACAACCCGCTCTACCGACTGAGCCACAGCCGCCCTACTTTACAATGTAAAGTATTGAGTATACAGCTTGTGTAACAGTGTAAATTTGCTGTCCCCTCAAAATAACTCAACACATAGACATTAATGTCTAAACCACTGGCAACAAAAGTGAGTATACCCCTAAGTGAAAATGTTTGGGCGGCTGTGGCTCAGTCGGTAGAGCGGGTTGTCCACTAATCCTCTAATCGTGGGGTTGGTGGTTCGAATCCCGGCCCGGGTGATCACATGCTGAAGTGTCCTTGGGCAAGACACTGAACCCTAAGTTGCCCCCAATGGCAAGCTAGCACCTTGCATGGAAGCTCTGCTACCATTGGTGTGCGAGTGTGCTCTCATTTGTAAGTCGCTTTGGATAAAAGCGTCTGCTAAATGAATAAATGTAAATGTCCAAATTAGGCCCAAAGTGTCAATATTTTGTGTGGCACTGCCTGAACCCTCTTGGGCATGGAGTTCACCAGAGCTTCACAGGTTGCCACTGGAGTCCTCTTCCACTCCTCCATGATGACATCACTGAGCTGGTGGATGTTGGAGACCTTGTGCTCCTCCACCTTCCGTTAGAGGATTCCACACAGATGCTCAATAGGGTTTAGGTCTGGAGACATACTTGGCCAGTGCATCACCTTCACCCTCAGCTTCTTTAGCAAGGCAGTGGTCATCTTGGAGGTGTGTTTGGGGTCGTTATCATGCTGGAATACTGCATACTGCTCATGCTCTGCTTCAGTATGTCTCAGTACATGTTCTGCTGCAGTATGTTCTGCTTCAGTATGTTGCAGTGCATTAATTCTGGTTGATATCCCCCCGGCAGCAATAACCTCAACCAGGCACTTCCTGTATCTGTGGATCAGACCTGCACATCGTTCAGGAGGAATTTGAGCCTATTCTTCCTGGCAGAACTGCTTTAGATCTGACTTCGTTGTGCTCTTGGTGTCATTTTGACTGGGCGTCCACATCTTGGTAGAGTAACAACAGTCCCAAAGTGTCTCCATTTGTAGACTGGTGAATATATAAAGTCTTTGAAATCACTTTGTGACCCTTGTCAGATTTATATAAATCAACAAGTCTTGATCCTAGATCCTCTGAAAGCTCTTTATGCAGAGGCATGGCTCACATAAGCGTGTGCTTCTTGTGCAGCGCAAACTCCAAAAGTTTGAGGGGTTTTTAATCAGTCAAAGTAGCTGTAGACCACACCTCTAAACTCATTTTCTTAACGAGACTCCAGGTGTGCTAAAACCTGACTCCAATTAGCTTTTTTGAGGTCATTAACTCAAGGGTTCACATACTTTTCCCACAAGCACTATGAGGATTTTTTTTGGTTGTTCTGAATAAAAGACATGAAAGATCAGAATTTATTGTGTGTCATTATTTTAGGCACATTATACTGGTCAATACCCCTGACAGATGAAGATCAGATCACATTTCATGACAAATTTATTCAGAAAACCATGAAATTCCAAAAGGTCCGCATACGTTTTCTTGCCACTGTATATGTGCATAATTCAAATACTTTTGCAAAGTACGTTTCCAAGCTTCATTAAAAAAAAAAAAAAAAAAAAAAAAAAATCAGCCTATAATTAATAATTAAAAAAAATAAAAAATAAATCCCCTAATGGTTTTTCAGAGTGACGATCGAAGGAAAAAAGGAACATTAATATTCCCAAATCTCTTGTGATTTGCAAATAACATTATTAGTTCTTGTCTCCAGAAGTAGTCTTAGAAAAAGGTCAGCATTAAAAAAAAAATAAAAAAAAAAATCCCCACAGTACTACCTTAAGTAATTCAAGCAGCTTTAACTCTGAAAGCCAAACCTTGTAAAGAGGACACTGCTGTATATTCATGGGTGCGTTTTCATTGACACGTCCATGTCAGAAGTATCATTATGACTTAGGGACGACACGCATCTGAAATGACTTCCTTATATCAATTCAGCGACGGCCTTCTTGACATTGAAGCTACGGAACCTGCTGAGCCAGAAATCCTTATAGAGCAGATTAAACTGCCAATGCGTTCAGGCGGTCAATACGCTTTTCATAATATTTTTGCAAGTTTTTTTTTGCCAAACCAGAGCGCTTTCAAAGAATTTACACAAATATGTAAAAAAAAAAAAAAAAAAAAAAAAAAAAAAAAAAAGCAATTTAAAAAAAACCTAGGTGAGATCAGTAGATCAACTGAATCCTCCGTGGGTGTTCATGCCATGACGGTTTTGCTCTTTCAAGTCCTTGGTGAATGGAAAGAACGATCACGTCTTATAAAATAAATCATTCGTTACATTTACATTTTAATTACAGTTCCGTTTACATTGCAATTTGTCATTAGAATGGACCGTTTCAAGGTTGTTCTTGATACCTGGTCTGCAAGGCAAAGTAGTCTGGACTGCTCAGGACTTCTCATTAATTGCAGTCAGACTCGAGGATGTAAATAAATTAAGTGCTTAAATGATGGCACTGGGGCCTAAAGAGAGATGGTTTAGTTTCTAATCTTAAGCTGTGATGTGATCTCGTATCATTCACTAAATATCAAATCTTTCATTAATATGATGGTAGCACATGATTTTATTCATCAAGGTCAATTAAAAGTCAAACATGTCTTTTGATCAGAGCACGGTAAGTTTTTATACCCCAATAAGTAAAATATCCCCAAATATTTCCCCCAAAGCCATGCATCAAAAGATGAGGCATCCGGCTTTACCAGCAGTTTCGGGCGGAGTGCCAAGTTGTTAGAGGACTCTGGGATGGTGAGAAAGGGCCCAGGCGACAGCAGTTTGTTTGACGGATGTTAAGATCAATACAGCCAGACTCTGTTTTGAAATGCACCTTCTTTCAGCTTTATACCTTATCATGAATACACCTCTCGTTTGTTCTCCCTCGCGGTTCTCTTTCATTCCAGGTCAAAAGTAAAGTCATCCCATGTATCCTTGATGTTTCATTTGAGGCCAGATTTAAACCACATCTGTTTGCCTACCTTCCCACAACCAATAATTTAGAATGCAATTTTCGCTGACATTTCGCTAGCTGATTGCGGAGGAGTGAACTGAATAATAATAATAGAAAGTCGAACTTACAATAGTAAAACTAACACTAAAGTTCATAGAGGCTCGTTTTTATAAAACAAAAAAGACACGGATCTTTGAGCACTTGAAACTCAAAAGCCTGTCTATAATGGCCATACTTTGAAAACAGAAGTTGCTCAATTTCATCTGCAGAATCTGTACATTTAAAAAAGAAGCTCTGTGATTAGATTGGATAAGATGTGCATCTTCTAGACAAAAAAACAAAAATCACAGAAGGCTTTGGAGAAGGTTCCAGACCCATACAGATGTTACGGTGCAATGGAAATATCTTCCTATGCTGATGGTATAAGCCACAAGTGAGTCCTCAGGACAAGAGATACAAGTACATCATCAGTAAAAAATTCACATGGAATATACACTCACCAGTCACTTTAATAGGAATACCAGCAGGCATGCTAATTTATGCAGTTATCCAAACGGCCAATCATGGGGCAGCCGTACAACGCAAAAACAATCATACAGATACAGGGCAAGAGCTTCAGTTCCTGTTCACCTCTTCAACCCTACAATTAGTAGACAACCCACGCCAACACCTGAGCCACAGCCACCCCAAAATTGATCTCCGTGACTGTGATACTTGTTGTGTGATTGTTGGTACAAGATGGGTTGGTTTGAGTATTTCAGAAACACAACAGTCTCTAGAATTTACACAGAATGATGTGGAGAAGAAAAAAAACAAAACAAACAAAAAAAAAAACACCCAGTGAGTGACAGTTAACAAGGTGTATATGCCTTGTTACAAAGAAAGGTCAGACGAGAATGGCATGACTGGTTCAAGCGGAAAAAAAGATTACAGTAACCTCAAATAACCACGGTTTACAACCATGGTGAGCAGAAATGCATCTCAGACTGCACATCATGTTCAGCCGTGAGGCGGATAATAATAATAATTTATAATTTATCAATTTGTATAGCGCTTTTTACAATGGTACATTGTCTCAAAGCAGCTTTACAGAAATATCATTTTTACATAGGTTCCAACAGCAATAGATTACATCGAGGTCCACTCCTGTCAGGAATCTTAAGATACAGTGGGCAAAGGAATACCAACGTGAACGTAGACCAAGACGTCAATAACGTTTGAAATAAAGTTAGAATTTCACTCTGAAAAACATCTTGGATGACATTGAAGTGGCGTGCTGGCATGTGCAAGTCGTTTAGGGTTTTCATTTAAAGAAACAAACAACTGAACAATTTGGCATAAACCAACAGAGAAAAAAGAAGAAATTTCTTGGAAGTACTCCAGATACTACAGCAAGTGTCGACATGACATGATCTTAACGATGTCTCATGCAGCACCAGTCATGCTCCGTCTGTCCAATAATTGCCTCTTTCGAGGACATTACTTTTTAGTGAAGTGCTCAGTAGGGTTCAGGGTAGGTGACTGACCTGTTCTATCTGCAGCATTCCACATTACTGACCTGAATGACTCCACACTTGTTTAAGCAGTTCACTGTCCTGCTGCAAGTAACGCACCTTCTACTGGGTTATGGGGTATTTAATAAGGGTGCTGTTGCAGAGAATAAAATCCATCCCTCTGCTGGTCACATGATCAATAAACACAAGTAAGCCTGTCATCCATTTAAAGAAGAAAAAAAAAAAAACAACACAGAAAATGACACGGAAACTTTCCTATTTCGTCCAAGACTGATCAAATCCTTCTTTGATGCAGGGGCAATTTAAGAGCTAATGAATGTTGTTTTTATAATGAGGTCTTAAACACATGAATCAGAGCCGGTACTGGCAGTTTCATAATCAAAAACAATGTTTAAAACCAGGCCCTTTGCAAAGGCTGTTCAATGTTCTGCTTGTGATCAAACGCAAGCACTGGCTGTTCTTATTAAAGCTGGAGAATTGTTCAACATGATGCAGCTTGGGGCCGTGACTAATTTTAAGGAGCGACAAGCACATCCTGAAGTGAATTTTACGTGGATAAAAATCCAAGACACCAAAGGTTTTGCATCAAAATCGCATCTTAAATGGAGTCACGAAACTTCAGGCCGCGCTTCCGTACACATCCCTGTGTGTGAGCTGTTACGAAAGGAACGATAACGTATTAGAACGAGCGCATTCATTTCTATAGCAGTCGGAACGACTGTCAGAGCTGCTGTTATGGATAATTAATCAGCACCGCTCTGTGGTATAAATATGAATAAAACATATTGGTAATATTAATAGGGTTCAACAATTAAAGTAAACAAGGAACCATGAAAATAATTACCAAATGGTTCAGTTGATGTCGTCAGTGTATGATGAGCAATTTATTACACACCACCCGCCGCGATTACGTACACGCACACCATCGGTGCCTGTCTACGGCTTCAGAATAAACAATTAACGTTCTGACAAATGATCAAATGTAAAACAGTTTTATTATCATAAGCCAACAAGCTGGAAAATTACATGCTGTGTGTTTAAAATTAAGTTCTGATCATTTTTTGTTTTGCTTGAATGACGTGAGGTTCATGAAATGTGAAAGGGTGAAGAAAAGGTGCAAAACGCCTAAAACGATATTCATCTGATTTAAAAACTGTTGTTTAATGACAGACGGCTCTAGGTTTATGAATGGTTCGTGTCATTTGTCAATTCTGGAGTGTAATCAGTTTCAGTAACCAAACCATCAGTACATTTACATGGGCAACAATATTCCAAAATTAACCCGATTAAGACGATACTCTGATTAAGAAACTAGCATGTAAACAGAGATTATTGATGACCTTAATCCGATTACTCGAAGTAAACAAATCAAATTTAGACCTGTTATTGATGCATTATGGACGTTTCCTCCTCCAGTCCAAAGACATGCATGTTAGGCTGATTGGCGTGTCTAAAGTGTCCGTAGTGTATGAATGTGTGTGTGAGTGTGTATGTGATTGTGCCCTGCGATGGACTGGCATCCTGTCCAGGGTGTACCCCGCCTTGTGCCCGATGCCTCCTGGGATAGGCTCCAGGTTCCCCGTGACCCTGAAAAGGAGTAAGCGGTTGAAGATGGATGGATGGATGGATTACAGACATTTACACACCTTATTCACACTATTAACACCGTGTGGGAGTTTTCACCGCATTTTGTGACAGGACACGTTCACACACGGCAGTGCTCAAACGTATGACGGCAAACAAGAGAGCACGACTGCGTCCAAAGACCTACCTACTACAAAATAGGTAAAATACATGTATTTCGGCTACTATATAGTGGGTAACATGGGAGGGTGTGGCTCGGTCGGTAGAGCGGGTTGTCCACTAATCCACTAATCGTGGGCTTGGTGGGTCGAATCCCGGCCCAGGTGATCCCATGCCGAAGTGTCCTTGGGCAAGACACTGAACCCTAAGTTCCCCCGATGGCAAGCTAGCACCTTGCATGGCAGCTCTGCTACCATTGGTGTGTGAGTGTGCTCTCATTTGTAAGTTGCTTTGGATAAAAGCATCTGCTAAATGAATAAATGTTATGTAAATGTAATGTAACTACACGGTTTGGGACGCAGCCCACGGCTTCAAGTAGTCATTTATTTCCAGGTATAGCATGACAAATAATTAACTGCACTTGAAGCTTCCGTAAAATGCAACAGCCAGAACTGTATACGGTACCATAACAAAGACCAACTGTATGTTGAAACGTGAATTTCTGGAGGGACATTGGACAGCGTGGCGCGGTGACGTAATGACGCGTGCTGTTAATCGATCTATGTTCTATTTCATGTAAGACGGGAACATGAAAGGAGTATTCTAAAAGTGACTCATGTAAACACCTTAATCACAATATTATCTTATTCAGAATAAGGTCAATAATTAGATTACTACTGTCCGTGTTAACGTAGTCAGTGATATGCTGGTACGTGTATTGAATGAGTCAATGTTTCAGTCTATGCTTGTAATGTCCAATTATGTCTCTCATAAATATCATTTCATTCGCAATAAAGAATGTTACTGTGTGAAATCATATAATAATAAACCTGTAAAAAGTTAGCATATTCACCTCCAATGGCTGGCGTAGCCAGGAATTAATCTCGACATGGTAGGAGGAAATGTGTTAAAGAAAATCACTGCATGTGCTGGCCAACAGTCACTCTGAAGGAGTTATGGAGTACAGCGGCTGAGAGTGGAGTGATAATTGAGGACAGTATGTTGAGGAGTGGACAGAAAGAAACCATTGCTCAAGAGAGACATTTTAAAGCATGAGAGCATTTTTTGGTGGGATGAACACGAGCATGAGATACTGAATTTGGGCATGTTTCAAAGTGCTCGGTGTTGTGCAAACCTAATGCAGGCCATATATCAATCAACACCATCCCTACAGTGAAATATAGTGTTGAGTGCATCGTGCTCTGGGGGTGATTTTCATCCGCACAACCTGGGCTTCTTGTCAAACGTGAAGGGATAATAGATGGAGCAATATACAGGGGGATACTATGAGAGTACCTTGCCAGATCTGAATCCCATTTCTGTCGACATACAACATGCAACCATATTGATAAATGTAATGCTCTCATGCACTCTACCTGGATGTCAGACAGTATTAGGAGTGAATGTTATCTATGGTCAACCAGTCTTGCCATATTAACACCGTAAATAAGTGTTAAACAACGGCTTCATAACAGTTCCATCGAAAATTATTTATAAACTCTCACTCACACCAGATTCTAAGTCCAGTACTTTGTCGAGTGAACATTTACAAACAGCTGTCAAACAGGAAACATGCAGTACGTTTACATGGACAACAATAATCCGATATTAACCCAATTAAGACGATACTCTGATTAAGAAACTAGCATGTAAACAGAGATTATTGATGACCTTAATCCGATTACTCGAAGTAAACACAAATCGAATTTAGACCTGTTTTAGATGCATTATCTAAACACCTTAATCAGAGTATTGTCTTATTCGGAATAAGGTAAATAATTAGATTACTGCTATCCGTGTAAACGTAGTCATGTATGATCCTGACTGGTTCATTTTACGTCTCACCACAGCAAAAATGCTAGCCAATAAAATTTGATTAAGCATCACATTCATGCAAAGTTTCAGGTGGTTACACAATCGCACAGATGAATCATAATGATTATTCACAAAGCAAGTTATTGCCCTAAGGCCTACTTGTTCACAATAAATTACATTTATAAATATGATCATTAATGTATACGGAAACCATTTAAAAGACTCGTTCTTCTTGTATTGCGGTTTCGTACTGAACTCCGGGCATGTTTAAAGGAGTTTTACTTTCAACTCCGTGTCTAAGCTTGCTTCCGGGCTCTGTGGAACAGAAATTCAGAAAATCAAGTAAGTAAACTTAAGAAAGCACAAAAAAAAAATCAAATAATTAAAAAAAAAAACAGCCACATGTGCAGAAGCTTTGTAAGACGTATGTATGAGGATAAATTAATTAGCTGCCTTTGAAGTTTTTCAGTATCATTGTAGAAAAGATTAAAAATCCCTTTGCTTTCTCAGGGGAAATGAAATAAACCCCGCCCCCGGGACAAGCTGATAATGGGACATTTTAGACCCCCCTTACACCCACACCGTCAGTGACACAGACAAGCCAAGTGTTTGGCTTGTTCCAGAGAATCAGGTAATCACATTTGGGAATTGATCCCACGTGGAATTTCCTGTCGGGATTCACAATACACACCAACATAAAATGATATTGCTCTAGAGGAGCAAACAGGCAAGCAAAGACACCGCTTAGATTTACTCTCTCCATAGGAAATCATCATTACCAACTAGTCCTGTAACGTTTGACTCATAGACACGTATCATACCACAAATCGGTCGGAATGTTCGGGAGGTGTGTGCGATCGTGTCTCCATTCCCACGTACGTGTCGTGAAGTTTACGATCAAATTTCCCTCATATACACACACACACTGAGAAAATCAGTAGCAGGACTAAACAGGCCATAAACTGAGTGTAAGCACCAAACAACTGCAGCCATGTCATACACCAAATCAATCGGCTCAATAAGAAAGAACTGCGTTATGGTGGACGACAATACCGTCGCCTCAACATGCACAGGCCCCATGACGTCACGTGCTCGTCGCCACAAAGCTGACTGTAACCACAATACTACTGGTACACAGACGTATGACACATAAAAAACTGCGTTAAGTGTATTCTATTGAAGTCACATGCACGAGAATGGACTGCCCTAAAGATTATTATATTAAAAACTAGTGATATTGGTCAAAATAGTTATGCTTCAACTAACACGTACACACGGAGCTCCCCCTACTGACTGGCAGGTGCAGTGTCACATGTAGCGCTGGAAGAAATCATTTTATTTATGCGTTAAAAGATTGTTGTTTTGTGCAGGGGATATAGAGTATAGAATACAGAAGCCTTACAGTATGTACAGTATATAATTACAGAATATGAATAAAACACAATGTGGAGCGTTGTTATAGGACAATAATCAAAACTAGGATGGTGGCCTGTGTCAAAGAGGAATTCAAGGTTAATTCAACTGCAGTAAACAGTCTGGATATTAAAATGTGGAGAACAAAACCAATGAATGTAAAGAACGGAAATTGAGGTTGAGCAAAAAACCCCGCAAAAAAAAAAAAAAAAAGAGAATTACTGTACATTCCACTCAAGGTTTTTCCACTAGTCATTACTGCTCTTATATGGCGTCACACCTTTAATGCAAAACAACTAAATCAACACCCGGATCACTCACCTCACATTTATATTTCATCATGAGATCAGACATCAGCCAAAAGGGAACTCGGAGCCTCCTGCTGTCTGTGACATTTCTTTTTGTTGATAACAATTTTTATTGATTCTCATACATTTTTCAGAGTACAACAAAATATATCAATACAGAATCAACATTTTTTACCCCGATA
>JAFFST010005970.1:10254-26559 GCA_022414735.1 Noturus placidus
TATATATATATATTCACACACAGTTTTATATCTTTATGTTTGAGGCCTGAAATGTGGCAAAAGGTCGAACAGTTCAAGGGGGCCAAATACTTTCGTAAGGCACTGTATGTGTAATAAAGAGGAATGACACAGGAAAAAAAGTACTGAACACATTAAAGAAAAGCAGTTCTCCAAGGTAAGGCAAGGTAACTTATATCCCCTGCTGTACATAATATTGCATACATTATTTGCAAAATATCATATATAATACATAACCTAATTCTAAATGTTTATTTATGCATGATTTTTGGTACATGTCTGAGCTAGTCCTTTTACTTTTTTGATCAATTGTGCTGTGTACCTGCTCTAGTAGTAGTAGTAGTAGTAGTAGTAGTATAATCCCATGTCCTTCATAAAGCCATAAGACCAGCCCCATGAATATGGAAAGCAGTGTAGAAAAGCAGATGAGCCGCAAATATCAGGAGCAATGAAAGTAGAGGAGAGTTTATTCATCTCTGCCATCACCTGTGACATCTCGCTTTGCTGAGCAGCTCATCTCTCCTTAACCCATTGTTTGGGAACGTTCTGGTCCATCTGGCTCGACTTGTGTGTTTATTTGCTGTTCCGTGCTCTAAATGGCCATCTGTTTCTGGGTCATTTCATGCAGGACTAAATATACACTACAGGTCAGAAGTATGGATGTTTCAAGAATAAACCATAACCAATATGATAACTTATGACCACTTTAATCAAAGATGTTATTAGTTTTGTTTAAATGATAGCACAGTGCTACGAGATACTCAAATCTAACTGGTTGACTGTTTGGTTCACTGTTGATTGATTTTAATGTTCTTGTTCTAATACGTTTCTATAGTAACCAGCTAATTTATGGATAATTGTATGGTGGAGACTGTACATAATTTAATACTAATAATAAGTAGAATAACAAAACAAAACAAAACAAAAACCCCTCAAATAATAAGATTCTGATGAAGAGATGGTCATTTAACATTTATGGAATGAGTCTCCAGTGTCAGGGTCAGTAACAAGAAAGTTTTCAAGACAGATTCTTGTTAAAATATCAAGATATTCTTTGTTGGTTTGCTTGTTTTATCAAGTTCGAGAGAGTGGGAAAAAGAGAGGCTGTTGAAGGAACAATTGTTTATAGTAGCTGTTATAATGTAATTGATAACAAGAGCTAACATGTTTCGCAGCTGTCAAAAATCAGCTACAATCTTTTACAAATTGTAAACAAACACTCTGGGATGTGCTGTTATTAGAAAGTAACACATACTGTATATTTAAATCTAAATCTGTTTTGAAAGTGTATTTTTCACCTTATCTTGTTACTCCCTTATCTTGTTAGAACGACAGGATGACCTACTGACCTTCCTGTCTTATTAAACAACTGGAAAGCTGTTTTGGTTGACCCAAAGCTAGCATGACATAGGGCTTGGTTTGTAATGACTTCATTATTAATGAAGGGCTTATTGTCGTGAGTGAGGTGAAAATCTCTCCGAAGACAGCGCATGCCTGGAAACGTTGGGTTACTCCTTGAAGTTTGCTCTTTGAAGGCTTGGTGTGATGTCAGAGTGTGTTTACAGGAGCCAATTCTCTCGCTTAGAAATTGTCTTCGGCTGTGGGTCACTGGCAGGTGAAGGGATGGAGTCACGGTGCGGAGGGGGAAAAACAGAGAGAGAGAAGGAGATTAGGAGAACATTTGCAGAGCCATCTGTTGGCAGTGCTGTTTGCTTGTCAGCAGGTCATCCTGTGGGTTCTACAAAATGAGAGAGGGAAGAAGGAATGAGAAAATGGGGGCGGGGGGGGTGACCTAGTCTTATGTAACGTTTTTAAACCCGTCTTTCTTTCAAACATATGGAACCTAACTTTTTTGGTGCCAAGAGCTTTCTAAAATTCCTCAGTGGATGGGTCCAAAGTGTTGGACACACATCAAGGGCACAATTACATTTCAATCCCCGAGTTGTTCAGGAGCCATGCTGGATTTTTTCAACAATCGCAGACAAACTGCTACAGTAGTCCCACACTCTGACTTCCATAAGTTTGTTCATTTCTACTTCTGCCGTTTCAGAACGCAAGAAAAATCTCCATTTGATTAGTTTGAAACCAAGCCCATTAAATGCCCATTGACTTGAAATGAATGCATCCTTATCATCTCTACTCTCAGACAAAGCTTGGATGCTGCACATTGCTAGTCCAGGAAGTTGTGTCACATATGGCCTTAATGAGTTTTGCTGCTAAGTGTTGCCTGATGGACCTGAATCTGCGGTTTGGCGCTCTCGACCCCAGCCTGTCTGTTTCCGCTAGCCGCTGAATGACAGAGCTGCTTAAATGACTCGTCTGGGGAACTCTCCGGAACGCGCAGCCGTGTGCGCACATCAAGATAAGGAATTAGCCCGTGCGCTTTGAAACTCACTTCTACGCAACTGGACTAGATCCGAAGGGAATTGGAACATGTTGGAGTGATTTCGGCAGAAACATGACTCACTATTTTCCTATCCGAAAAGAATTCAAGATATGGAGTTCCAAAAATATCAGTCTCAAAGGTTTCTTTAAGGTTTAATCACACATACTAATATTGCTAATAATAATAATAATAATAATAATAATAATAATAATAATTATTATTATTATAATTATAATCATAATAGTCATAATAATAGTCAAAACTAGTTACCAGATTTTGTACAGTGTTAGTTGAATGTTTTCCTTAAAAATTCAAATCAAAACTAGCTGAAGAAGTGCTTTAACATTTCAATCCAAACTATTGCTCTGAATGCAATTTTATAAACTTTCATATAATGCAAAATACAGTTTAAGGGTCGTATTCGGCATCGGCGAGCTAAGTATGAAAGCTAAGTTGATATTTACATGGGGAAATTGTGTATATTCAGAGTCAGGTTAAGCATTGTACTGATTTTCTTGGCTTCCAATTCAGATTATGCAAATCATCTGAGTGTAGTTCACGTGTCCGAAGTTGACATATTTTTCTTGACTAGTAGCACCTAAGACAAGATGTATCAATATCCTCTAGACCACCATCTTTAAACAGAAGCACTTGGCTTCAAGTAAGAAAAACACAGGGATAGAAAATGTGGACTAAAAGGCGGAAATTGTTTTTCCACCCTTCGATATTAAAGGTATTACGATGTAACATAAAAACAAAGGACTTTTTAATAATAAAAAAGAAGAACATGAAGCTGGCAAATTATAGGAGTCTAGTATATTGCCAATATAATCATATCCTAGTTTAATAATCACACAACTCACTGCAAATTTGGTTTAATTTAACAAAATGGGTTGCACCACTGTTACTCAGCACCTTCTAAAATAGCACTTGATCCAGCACAAAATGTACTGACTGTTACAAAACACTGACACTGGAGACTCTTATATACAGGTCAGATAAACAACTCCTTACAGAAAGCTTCATCATATCAGCAATATATCATTTCTGGGATAGAAAATGAATCAACCAACCAGAATAGAGAATTCGACAGCATTGTGGTTTATTATCAGAAATAGCAACAAGCTTTAGTCCGACCTGTTCCTGTGAACACTCTTTTAGAAACTATCACATAGTGTAAAAGTGCAACTTTTTTTGTATAATAAATTCATCACGCTGACACATCAACCCATATCTTACCCTAACATGTTTGTGACATTAATCAGCCAGCGGTATGGCTGGAGAAAAAAAGAAGGAGCCTGAGCCCAGGGGTCTGATGCGTGATTAGTGGCTATAGGCAGAGTCTGATCAGCATCTCATCAGTATTCTTGGATCGGATCAGACTTCCCTGTGCTCCCTCTCTCATTTTTAGCTTCCCTGCTGATGAAACGCTGCGGTGTCTGAGAGCAACGCTGAGTGCAGACTGGCCTCATCACTTCGAGATGTGTGTGTGTGTGTGTGTGTGTGTGTATGGATATGTGTGGAATAAAGATTGAAATATTTGACAGATGGAAAGAAAAGGATGGACAGCCAGTCAAACACAAAGTCAGACACAGGTGCACAATGGCTTAGTGGTTAACCTGTTTGTCTTGCACCTCCAGGGTTGGAGGTTTCCCGTGCGTCGAGGGTTTCCTCTGGGTAATCCGGTTTTCCTCCCAAGTCCCCAAGACATGTGTTGTAGTCTGATGACAACCAAGTTGTCCATAGTGTGTGAATATTGTGTGACCCTGCAATGGGTGCCCCGAGTTCCCTGGGATAGGCTGCAGGCTCCCCCCTTGCCCGTCTGTAGAATAAGTGGTATGGAAAGTGGATGGATGGATTAAGCCGGCGGTTTTCAAAGTGGGGGTTGCCAGGGGGCCCTCAACAATTTGGTGTGAAAAATAAATTCTCACTCTCAGACAACCACACACACACCTACACACACACACACACACACACACACACACACACACACACACACAAAACATTCCTAATGTAATGTAAATATTTAAGATGTAATTCTTAATAAAAAGGGGGATATAGTCAGAATATATAATAAAATAATAAAAAGGGGGATATTTTTTAATGTGTTTTAAAGACATCTTGCAAAAGGGGGGCCTTGGTCAAATGTTAATGCCATTTGGGGGGCCTTGCCCTGGAAAAGTTTGGGAACCAGTGGATTAATCTACACTAGGGTACAGATGTGCGAGTCCACTACTGAGAATTAGATTAATTAGATAGACTTTGGACTAATTAGATAGATCATTTAGACTATAGTCATTAAGAGACAACTGTAATGCCATTTGGACAGTGTAACTCCTAAATGAAACTATTTTAAAATTATCTGAATCTAAGAATACAAGCACTTAATCAAACCTAATCTATTATGTTACCTATCTGATAATGGCTGCATTTTGCTCTTAAATGAGTAACAAAGTTTTTTTTTTTTTTTTAGCATGAAGTTAGCCATTAGACATTAAAGGCTTTCTAAGTGACCTCATCAGTCCGTATCACAATATAATTGAAAATAATAATAATAATAATAATAATAATAATAATAATAATAATAATAATAATAATAATAATAATAATAATAATGATAATAATGAGAGCACTTGCATTTCATCGTCTCGTGGTCTTCAAGAAATGTGTATGACGGAACTTTCTGTTGGATGAATATTCAAAATATTTCATATGGGTGAATGTGTTCAGGTAACAGGGCTGAGTGAATGTTGTGGGAATACAATGGACATTTTTCATAACCAATAATCGACTCATGAAAAGCAAAACAAAAATAAATAAATAACAGATAAATGTTCATTATTTATCTGACATATGCACAAAGCTTGTGGTTAAAATGTATTTTACCTTCACATCCATACTGCATGTGCAAATTTAATATCAATGGGACACAAATGGCGCCCAACCGACTGAGTAAAAGGGATTTTACACTTTGTTGCCTATGTGAAGAGTCGTTTTTTTCCCCTTTGAATCTCCTTTCACCATTTCCAGCCTTTCTTTTGTTTCCTGCAAAATTTCTCCTCAGAGAAACCTAAAGTGGCTGGAACACAAACAAACAGTGTTTAGTCTACAGTCGCGTTTGGACTTGTGGGCTAAATCCTATGATTGGTGTGTTGTCTACAACGCTGCTGAGCAATTCATGTGTCACAGACACAACAGGAAGTAATAGGCAGCACAAGACAAACACAGCACTGTAGGTCCTATATATAGATAAGAGCTTCTCTTTCATCAGGAGATTTCGAGATTTGAGATATTAAAGGGTCATGGCCTCTTAAACACCATATCGTCCTTTCGGTTCAAATTGCCTGTTAATGATGGTGGACAAGGGGTTTCAGGCTGCTTCCTGGGTTTGTGAAATAAAGGCTAGCTTTTTACTCAAAGACAGGAAATGTGCACTTTCTGTTTTGTGAAAGAAAAGCAGATAGCGATAGTGTATGTGAAGTGCATTGTATAAAATCACACTAGGTATAATTTACTGTATGCTATAAGTGTGTCAGGTGAAACTTGGATGAGCTGATGAAGCATGGGTGTGTGTCTCTGAATGGTACAAGTCCCACCATACAAAACTGCACGCGCACACACACACACACACACACACACACACACACACACACAAATAGTCGATTTTGAAGGGACACTACAGGGATTGCAAGTCACTCATCGGACCCATTCATCAATGTTTTGACTATGGAGCAAATTAATGTATGATGTAGCCTTAAAATGTTGCTTAGAGTTTGTCAATGATGCCATGGTGAAAATATCTGTAAAAGATCCGACAATTATTTCAGAAGGTAAGGGCTTGCTTGGCTTGAATGATGTCAAAGTCAATGAGATAAGTAATGAGGACCCAAAGGCACTGCAATTCCTATTGAATTCCACAGCCAATCACACTGATCTAGCATTCCTATTTAAATACATTGCCAAGTACTTCAGAGGCTGTTAACTAATAATAGATTCTTTAATGTAACTTTTGAATTGCTATTCATGGTCATGACAAGCCTCAGCTTGCTGTGTGCACAGGTCTAACAAGTTAGCACAAAATACACAAATTTATCCACCTACAAAGACTCCTACTTGGAATCTACATCATTTGAGCATTTTAGCTACCATTTCATTACTGTCTTATTGGTAAAATAAGGAATTAATAAGGAATAAAGCCCTTTGGGGTGTGCTGTTGTAGGAAAATAATGAAAAACAGAACAGCATCATGGGCCCAGGCACCAACAGCACTGTGGTATATCAATCATTGGTATTCAGTGTTGATGCACAACATCACTGAGAAAAATATGAAACAATTTTAAACTGTGAAGAGATTAATTAGCCACAATTCAGAATTTCACAAAATATTTCCTTGGAAATTAATTCGTTTATTTTCCTTGAGCTTTTTCTGGCAGGGGCAACAGGCTGATAAGGTCAGCCCAAACGTCTTTATCAGCAGCCAAATATTACAGATCTTCTTGGTAGATCTCCAGACCTTAACAAGCCTGTTAGATCTCAACAGGTCCTGGGGTCTCCTTTCTGCAGTCGCCAAACAGTGGGATATTCCTGGTCATCTCCCATTAGGGTCCAAACTGGTTCCACTCTATTCAGAGGAGCAATGCCACTATACCAAGGATTGTTAAGCTCTTCACCATACCATGAGGAATATGCCCAGCAATCCTGTAAAGGAACATAATTTCCACCACCGGTAACTGCCTTATCCATTTGGTCAAGTTACTACTGTTAAGTACGAGACAAGTCTCTGGCCAGGACTAGCCAATATCAAGTCAAGACCAAGTCTTAAGGGGGTTGAGGCTGAGTCAAGTCAAGTCGATGCATTTACTTCACCTATGTGGCCACATTTGGTCACTGTTGATTAGGCTATATTTTGTATAGAGTGTCCCAAAAGTTTCCATGCATAGGGGAGTATGTTTGCCAGCACCACGTCGGTTTTACCTTCTCGGGTTGGTCTACAGCACTTCCAGTCTTTTTGAATTTGTTAATAAGTTTGGCAACAGTGTCGTGTGTTTTGGGGTCCCCAAAACCTGAGACATGTCCAAGTACAAATGTCAATAAGTCCAAGTCAATACAGAACTCTTGGTTGAGACCCAGACCAATCACCAAGATCTGAGATAAGGATAAGTACTGTAAAAAGTCCAAGTCAATGCAGAAAACATCTCGAGACTGGACTGGGGTGCATACATGGATTGGAGTCCTTCATTCATGTGACTATAGTGTAGGTGAGGACAGGGATGCAAACAGTGAGCGGCAACCAAAATCTGAACTCCTGCTCTACCCAACTATAACATTGACCTGATCTATTTGTAAAACTCTTTTTTTTAAAGTAAATATATAATAATAATAATAATTTATCAATTTGTATAGCGCTTTTTACAATGGTACATTGTCTCAAAGCAGCTTTACAGAAATATCATTTTTTTTTTTTACATTTACAAGCGACTTACTAATGAGACCACATTCACACACCAATGGTAGCAGAGCTGCCATGCAAGGTGCTAGCTTGCCATTGGGGGCAACATAGGGTTCAGTGTCTTGCCCAAGGACACTTCGGCATGGGATCATGCGGGCCGGGATTCGAACCGCCAACCCCACGGTTGGTGGATTAGTGGACAACCCGCTCTACCGACTGAGCCACAGCCGCCCCAATGTACATATATGTATGCTTGCTAATAAATAAGACTTCATTCTATGTAAGGTTTGGTATAAGGTGAATTTTCATTGATAAAATTGCATTTGGTGAAAAAAATACAAAACTGCTTCTGAGTTAACAGCCTTTGGCTTGTGGTCAGTGCTCCTATCTCCATTTTCCCCTTTTTTCTCTCTCTCTTTGTGGACCAGTTTTAGTTGATCTCCTCCTGCCTGTGATCCTACAATGCCTGACCTGCCAAACACCTGGAGCAAAGGATGAGACCATTACAAAAATAAATGAGGGAAAAAGAGCAGTCATGCCCTGGAGGGCTGTTAGTCCTGTTAGTGCTAACTTTCACATTGAGCTTGATCTTTTTCTTCCCATCTCTATCTCTGTCCTGCTTAGCTTCAGTTTACACTGAGATTTATTGGCATGTCATATAATAATAGCTAGGGTTATGAGGTACATGAATCATAATGGATGATAAATACAAACTTAAGCATTGTAAAGTCTGTACATGAAAAGCTAAAAGATAGACATATTGCAACAAAACCATACCAAGTTTGTTTTTTTTTTTTTTTTTTTTTTTTTGCTTTTTTTTGTATATGCAATGCTAAGATGAACCTATATTACTAAAAGGTAATATTGAGTAGTGTTGGTCCTATGCACCATGTTTTTTATAAAATCCCAACACAAATTTATGAGCTTGCCATCTATGAAAATGTGAAAAAAAGGAGCCTTATACTTTCTTCTCAGTGAAATTATGTCTTTTCATGGCAAATATATCATGCAGAATCTACTAGCAACTGGAAGAAAGGGGGAAAAAAATGGTTCCTCTTTGTCGCTCCCTCTTTTTATAGACAAGACCTGCATTTTTTTATGGCAACCCGTGCTTGGTTTTTCGCTTTTACAGACTGAGCGATGAGATCATCACGCATTCCCCAGGTTTTATTGGCCGTCATCTTAATTGTACAAGGAACTGAAAGGGCGAAGAAAGCAGCCGCTGCTTCTAAAACACACTCCGTGGGTCATAAAAAGCGAAACAGCACTGTGAAACGTTTTGCTTTCAAAGCATCCACTGCGGGGGATATTTTTAACAATATTCCCTCGCAGAATGTTTTAGCCATCAAGGTAAATCATCTACATGAAGCATATCGCTGTACTGACACAAAATATTTCTGTATAATATGACATAGTGTTACCCTTTATTTAGCAGATAGTCTTACCATGATACTGTAGATTTGTACTGCTGCTTTAATCTTAAAGACTGCCTTGTGTTTATGCCAGGACTCATTTTGCCAATTTTGGCTGATGTATTTGTTGATGTGTGTTTACACCAGAGATACGGTGAACGTCTCTATAGCATATGGTGGCAATGGAGGAAGTCAAATACTGTCTAAAACAGCACAGTGTATTGCTAAGAAGAAAGGGGCAAGCTAGCTGGTTAGCTTTCTTATCCTTCTTGTTTGGCAAAGGAATGCATTACACAGCTGATTTAGGATATGTACCTGTGTTTAGGATATGAAATGCAGCTGGTATTCATTTTTAAATGTGTTAGACCCTGATGCGGTTTGTTGATGACTCACATCATGCAAAGTCTGTGGGAATTCTAAGTAATAGAGAGTGAATTCGCTGGGATTTGTATTAATAAAGGTATAAAGAATGCTCCACCCTTCTCCTTAAAAGGTGCATTTGGTAAGATAACATTCGTGAAAAAATACAGTATGTCTCTAACAATTAAATAATTGGAGTCGAATAAGATTTGAAATTTTTTCTTTACTCATTGAACCCACCCTATACTGCATTTCCACAATCTCAAAGGCAGCAGCTTTGGCAAGATTTCTCTCTTTCAACAGTCACAAAAATCTATAACTTAACCACCTTCTGCTTTGTAAAACCCCGCCCATCCTCTAAACAAAATATCCACATAAACATGTCGTAACTAAATACTTGTGCTTTATTGGTGACTTTCATAGGGGTGAAGTCCCAAAGGGAGGATTAAAAGTTTACAGCAGATTGTGACAAACTAAGGGGCAATAAAATCGAGACAGAGGTCGGCCCTTGGGGGCAGAGGTTCAGCTAAAACACACTCTGGAAGAGTTTGGAAGAGAACACTCTATATAGTCTCTACAAGAGCATGATCTAACACGGGGAAGTCTAATCAGATAAATATCTATAAATGATCACAATGATCAAAGCGGCTGGGAATATCTTTCAGCTAGTTACTGTGTGCTAGTTACTGCCTTTAAGTTGCAGGACTGACAGAGTCACTGCTGGGCCCTTAATCAAGACCATAATCCTCCATCAGCTCTATGTTTGGGCTGGATTCTGCATAACCTGTAAGGTTCATTTGATAAAATTGTCTTCTTCATCATGCTTTGATATGACCAACACAGAACTGCCTTCTTCAATGTGTTCAGTGTTATAAAAAATGCCATAAAGGTGCCACTGAAGGTATTCTTAGAAAAGCTAACCCTAGATTTTGGTAGAATTAAGCTATATCTAGCTGTTTTGAAACTTAATATCCAAACATGTTCAGACCCTGATTTTAGTTTTCCCACCAACGCCACGACTGCAAAACCCACACACAAGGGAAGAGGGAGACTACAATAAAAGACACTTCCTAAATTGATACGCAACACAACTAAACAAACAAATATTCTTATTCTTATTCCTTATTCCCCAGGGCCTCACAATGAGCAAACAATGGTCTGTAAGGACATGTAAGGGTTTATTTAAAGTGCAAATAAAATGTTAGAATAACATAACCATGAACAACAAGACTAAACAAGTGTAAATCTTTCATTCACAAAAACAAAGCTAAACAACACAAATCAGGTCGACATAAAAGGATCACATGAAAGATAAATCTAAAGGATAGAAGGAAAAGCTAAAATATGAAATAAATAAATAAAACTAGTAACCAGACTAAACTTTTGTTACAAGTCACCTGTTCAACTTAATGCTGCGGCATCCAAATTTCCTGAAGATCATGCGAAGAAGAAAAGTAATTTCTCTCAAACCTTTTTCTTCATTGTAATAATAATGAGGTCACTTCAAAATCACAATGCTGTCATCCCAATTATAGGTTTAAATTAAATTATTAATTAAAAAAAAACTTTAAATAAGTTGATATAACATCATTAATGCCCTCATGTGTGCTATTTAAATGCATTTGGCTTATTTGCTCATTCTAACCCCATTACGTTGAGCTCTGATGCGTATTAAAGGCTTTTTAACTAAGTAACTAAGTCTGGAAAGTTCCTTTCTGAACAGTCCTTTATTAGCATGCCAATGGAAAGCTCCTGCTAGTTATCAGGGGAGTGAGAATATTGAGTGCATATGCACAGGGTCCATGAAACAAACCTTCTTTCAGATTGTTTCTGAGACTCAGAACTGGTCATCAGGTGAGCCAGTGTACAGTATAGGTATTGTCCATAGGTGAACCTCTGCACATGGCAAAGTGAGAGCTTCTTTCACTATAAAGATTGGTGGTGGTGTTCAGCATCTTC
Organism: Noturus placidus; assembly: GCA_022414735.1. NCBI lineage: Eukaryota > Metazoa > Chordata > Actinopteri > Siluriformes > Ictaluridae > Noturus > Noturus placidus. The sequence goes on from JAFFST010005970.1 coordinate 21,839, forward strand.
CAGGGGACCAGGAAATACAGGTTTACAAGCTTGAGATTCTTCAGTGGGAGGTGCAGGTTGATAACAATGCTCTTTTTGTCCAGGGATGGAACACACAAGATGTCTATCTATTTAGGCCCAGACTTTCCCCACATATCTACCTTCTGGTAGCTTTGCAGAGGAGGATGGTGACCAAGGGCACATTGAAAGGCCATTAGTCCATCGGACTAGGGAGTTCTGGGTGTATTTGACCCAGAGGTGTAACTTATACAAATCTCCCTGATGGTCCCTGCTGATTTTATTAACAGCTGCAAGCTGTCAGTGAGAGAATATTTCATAGTGCTCAGACTTTTATACTTCTATTTGCAGTGATACAATGTTTCATGGCTTAACCCTTTACAAGTCTTAAACCTTAGCCTTTTTGCAGTTTTATAGACTTTAAAATCATGTTCGCCATGATACGGGATTCTCGGGCTCAGGTGAGAGAGTAAAAGAAGGTGAAAAATGAGAACATTCTCTCTCTCTCTCTCTCTCTCTCTCTCTCTCTCTCTCTCTCTCTCTCTGACCTCAGATTTTGGGCATGTTTTGGAAATAACTGCAATATTTACTAGGGGACAGCCAGAGAGAAGGAGAGAAAAATGTAAGGTTAAGCACTTTTTAATGAGAGCTGCCCTCCTAACAAGCAGAGTGTATACAGACACAGAGAAAAAGTTGTGTTAGAGGTCTTGCTTATATCAACAGTATGTTCGTGTGTCAGAATTCTGCCCATTTCTCATCCTCTGTCTATTTACTACCTTCTTTGGACCATTTAGTTCGGATTTGAGTCAATGACAAAGATGGCATGCTATAATGAGAAACTGCATAACATAGCCTGAAGTAGTCAAAAGAAGGGATATGGGAATGTTGTTTCAGACCGATTATCATGATTAAGAGACTGGGATTAAATCCATGTGTGGCCTTGGTTCACTACTTAACTGATTAACGATTGCCCACAGCGATTGTCTTTCCAAAACAAACCAGCAAGCAATTTAGGGTAAATGGTCAATTGCACTTTACTATACTATAATAGGGTAATAAACTTGATTGCACATGCAGAGTCCAAAAGTGTAAAACCCCATTAAGACATTTCCAAAAAGATCATTCATTCATACCTTTTCAGTAAGTGTTTTATCCGGGTTAGGGTCATGGTGGATCTAGTGCAAATCTCAGGAACATTTGGTGCAAAGCATGGGTTGCCAATCCATTGCAGGGCACTGCTCACACCTAAAATAGCCAATCCACCTATTAGAATGTTTTTGGGTGTTGGAAAACTGGAGAACCTGTAGGAAACCTATACTGAGACAGGAAGAACATGATCCTTTCTCCTCTCCCGACCTGCCTGATCCGTTTCAGATGTTCTACCTCTGGATGGAGCTCTCATCTGCTCCAATTCGAGACTGATGGGACTACGGCTTCTTCTAAACAATACAGATTTCATATAAATCAATAATGAACTTTTTCAGAATATCTGTTGATACCCAGCTGAGTCTGGTTCCTCTCAAGGTTTCTTCCTCTTAAACATCTTGGGGAGGTTTTCCTTGCCACTGTCGCCACTCTGTGGCTTGCTTAGTTGGGATAAATGCGCACCTTTAATATCTGTATAAAGTATTGATACTTCTGTAAAGCTGCTTTGAGACAATGTCTGTTGTAAAAAGCACTATACAAATAAAATTGAATTGAAAATTGAATTGAGGACCAAACAAGGGATCCTAAACCCTGTGATACAGCAGCACTACCTGTTGCACCACCATGCTGCTTCTAGAACAAGATAATATGTACTAATATACATCAGAAAACTGTTTCTTGTTAACGTAACAGAACACTGTACTAATGGAGTCAGCATTTCAAAGACATTAAAATAGATTTTAGTGTTTGCTTTCAATCATAGTGTAAAGTCAGTAAGGACAGCTAACGGAATATCCTCGCTACTCGCTGTCTGGATGAAGTGTGTATCAGCAGCAGCCTAGCAAAACTGTCCCCTTGGGCTGCCTGGCAGTAACCAACTCAATGACAATACGAAGGACTGTCACCCAACAAGTCATGGAAGCCCTGGGGAAAACAGTGCATGAATGCTTGGCACCCATGACAGCCTTTTCTATGCCATTTCGGTTTTTGGTAACTGTCTTCACAAGCTTGGTCACTCATGCATGCCCACAAAATTGTGAAGGAATGTCTACTGAAAATCTGAATCCACTTATTTTCAAGGTGACTAGTCCTGGACTTAATGCCAGGAGTAGAGCATGACTTTTTTTGTCTGTAGTTTTATCTTTTGAACTCCCCTTTCCTCCCCACTGACCCAGTCTGGTTCCATTTACAGTGAAATGTTCCATGTGAATGGCCATTTAAAGTGGCATAGAGTACAATCCATTTATGCACGTGAGACAGAGTACCCCAGACATGGTACATTAGCTATGGTCAGTGTGTGCACATTGAAAATTCCTACTGAGAAAGCACATCTCATATTGGACTACTTTGCAATTATGGCTACTGATAAGTGTTATCTGAGTTTCTTCATTTAGGTTGAGAAAAGGTATGTGTGTAATTGGTATTTCCTAAAAGTCAGTTGTGTGTGTAGTGTTGAGCTTTGCAAGGTTCCAAAAGGCCTACCACTAGTCCTTTTTATATGATTAGATTTTTAGGTTATAGATTTGTCATCTACTCAAAATATCTGATTTGTTTTTGAGTATAATGACCTATGACAGTTAGGCTTTACCAATCCTTATCTTATGTCTGTGAATCCAAAAACATTTTCAAAAGAATATACAGTATTTATGAGGAACGTGGTTAGATTTAATAATAATAATGTATTTTTATGTTGCATTCAGCCTACAGAACCGCTGTTATCCCAGTTTCTTAAGCTGGTTCTTTTTGAGAGAATCTCTCAGCTGCATACAAGGAGAAGCACTTATACCAACTATAAAATATGGTAATAGATTCCTGATGCATTTGGGGTTGTTTTGTGGCTCATGGTCCAGTGGCTCTTGTAAAGATTGAAGGCATTATTTTAGCACAATCCCAGTTGCATCTTCCAGGAGGTTAATAAATTCCAATAACTGATGTATTAAAAAGATAATGACTTAATATGTGCAGCACAATCCACACAGCCATGAAGGTGGGAACATATAAATCAATGTTTTTCAAGTGGTGGAGTAGTTTCTCTTAAGTGGAATCTTCCCAAAGATAATTGTTAAACCAGAATTTTACAGAAAAAAAAGTGAATTAATAAACATGATTAAAAAATTAAATGACACAAAGGTGTCATTAATTAAAACATTGATTGTATGTGCTCAGAAAACCAGCAAATGGGTGGCACTAAATACGGAATACAAATTATAATATTCAGGGTGAAGCATGGTGGTGGTATCATCATGTTGAAATTTGCCCTAATGCAATAACTAATGTAAACCTGATTGTTACTTTTCCAGAACTTTGTTTTGGGCTTGTTCTGATAGTCAACAGGGTGAATACTGCAAATAATGCAAAGAACAACATATACACTCTTTGGGGAAAAAAGGCCATTTGAAGATTTAAGTTCACTGGATAAAAAGGGCTCCTTACCTTTCAAAAGGAACCATATTTAAGAGGAAATGCATTGCTGTATTCAAATGTATATATTTGTCCTAAAAATAATGTTTGCATGATATTATTCACATATTAAATCAAAACACACAAACACCAGACAAACTTTAAAGGTTAACAATGAAGCAAGAAAGAACAACAAATTATTATTATAATTATTATTATTATTATTTAAAAAATATATATTTCAAATGCGAGAACATGCTGAAAATATGTTAAGGCCATATACGTACTGCCTCTCAGTACTAATAATGCAAAATATCGACTTGAATTCCTAGGAGGAATGCTCTCGACAAAAGAATTCACAAAAAATGACCTCGCAAGGACTTTTAGTCTAGGTAGTTTCCTTCTAAGTTAAAATCACCAAGGATTAAAAATGAAAAGTACTGTGGGGTTTGTGGCCAGGCTTGATCATTGAGGTTGATCATTAGTAGGTCACGTGATCATAACATGTATGAAGGCTATACTTGTGCTAGGAACTCAATAACTAGCATTGCATTTCTGACATCATTTTTAAACATTGACTATATATTATTGTTATGCATTTTAAACTTCGTATTTAATTTCAGAGGGATATCAGTAAAGTAATAATTATATTATCCCACCAAGCCACGTGAAATGATTCCGAATCTAAACATGGCTTAATAGTCAACCCTGTAATAACTATCTATACGCATTGATACCTTTTCATGCAAGGTTCACACATTCGTCTCACTATGGTTATCATTCTGTTCTGGCCCTTTTCCATTTCCCATTGTGTTTGTGCACCTGGTGGGACGTTGAATTTGTGCGTTGGAGAAGGCAGCAGGAGAACACTACGAACACAAGTAAGCATATGACAGCTCAATGGGGTAGAGCCTAGATGTACAGTGGTGTGAAAAAGTGTTTGCCCCCTTCCTCATTTCCTGTTCCTTTGCATGTTTGTCACACTTAAGTGTTTCGGAACATCAAACCAATTTAAACAATAGTCAAGGACAACACAAGTAAACACAAAATGCAATTTGTAAATGAAGGTGTTTATTATTAAAGGTGAAAAAAAATCCAAACCATCATGGCCCTGTGTGAAAAAGTGATTGCCCCCTAAACCTAATAACTGGTTGGGCCACCCTTAGCAGCAACAACTG
>JAFFST010005970.1:29155-54770 GCA_022414735.1 Noturus placidus
AAGGTGTCTAGTTACTTACTGTCTGAAAAAAGCTGCTGTCTCCATTTCTTACAGACTGAGCTGCTAAAATGCATCACCGAACTTGTGTTGAGTCTGGGCCAAACCAAGTGTACAATTGGAGGACACACACACACACACACACACACACACACACACACACTCACCGATTTCCCTTAACAAAATTGAATATATTAAAAAAGAATAGACATAAATAAATAGATAAATAAAATAAATAGAATAGATGAAGAAAAGACAGATCCGTTAGTAGGGAAAATTAAAGCGGAACATATAGATAATATTTTCTCCTGTATGTTGGGGGGGACAGATTGGTATTTTCTCAACACTAGTAGCACTGCTGGTTTTACTCTATGTTACAGTAACAGCTAGGATAAACATGCCAGCTGTTGGATTAGCATTGTTTATAAGCATTTTCATTATAATATGATCTAGCATATAACAACTTCCTGTATAATGACTTCCAAAATCTGAAGAATAATTTTTTTATCCATTTCTGATTGATGTCGACCAGATGTAGGTGCCATGCAGGAACAAAAGCCAGACCACTGATTTTCTGTTTCGGTAAAAGCTAGCATAAAACTCCCATCTCGAGTGTTAGCAGTTTTATGTTCGTTTTTTTTTCGTTAGCAGCAAGCGTAAGCGTAAGTCCGCTTCAGGTGAAATAGCTCCCGGAAGATTATTTTTACTCACTTCGCTTGTCCTGCTTGATGACAACCAGACAAAGTGAGAGCTGTTTTCGCTAATCTTGCTGGCTTTAAATGAACGTCTGTTTTCTTCCCAGCATTTTTATCTCACTCTGGGGACACAAATGGTTCTGATCTAATAAAGCAAGTTTGAGCAGAAGAATTCACACCACTGTTTGATCACATTGATGTAACGTGCGCTAATCATTTTTTGCTTTTCTTGTGAACTTAGCAATGACGAAGGAAATGTCATAAGGAACATTCACTCATTCATTCACTCACTCATTCATTTATCAGTCATATAGTCATGAAGGCAAATTTATTTTATGATTCACCTGTAGTAAACAATGTAAAACCACTTGGAAACAAAAGAACATTCCAAATTCATGTAGGTATACAGTCTTGGACTTCTCCTAATCTTAATCTGATTAAAGACAACATTGTCAAAGCAATTACAAGATTACACTGTATGAAAGATAGCACTTGGCCATTCCAAAACATTAGTTTTATCTTTCTTTAACCATTCTTTGGTAGATCGACTTGTGTGCTTAGGGATGTTGACTTGCTGCATGACCCACTTTCTCTTTAGTTTCAGTTCACGGACAGATATCTTGACATTTTCCTTTATATTTATTTATATTCGCTGGTATCATTCAGCATTCATTGTTCCATCAATGATGGCAAGTCGTCCTGGCCCAGATGCAGCAGAACCTGCCTAAATCATGATACTATCACCGTCATGTTTCACAGATGGGAAAAGGTTCTTATGCTGGAATGCAGTGGAGTTTTTTTCTCCAAACATAATAATTTTCGTCTCATCCGTTCACATTTTTTTTCCAGTAGTAGTATACTGGCTTGTCCACATGATCTTTAACAATGGTAACAATGGTCTTCAATTTTCTAAATTTGTAGAATGTAGTCTGACTGTGGATTGGTGGAGTCTAATAAGATGGTTTTGTGGATCAGACTTTGATAGATCCCTGTTCTTTAAATAAAACAATATTTTCAGATATATGGAAAATTCTAAAGGGTTCACAAACTTTCAAGCACCACTGTATGTGGTCTAGAAGAGTCCATCAGGAATGTTTGTTTAGGAATGTTTGTTTGCTGACCTAACCTGCCTATTCCCGCAAACAATTTTGAGCAATTCCAGCCACTCCCACAGAAAGTTTGACCAATCCCATCTTCTCCTGCAACAAATTTTAACAATCCTGCCTGCTCCTGCTGAAACGTTTGAACAATCCTGCCTGCTTTTGCAGAAAGATCAACTAATCCCACTTGCAAAGAAAGTTTGACATATCACTCCCACGCCCACAGAATTTCAATCAATCCCACCTGCTCCTGAGGAACGTTGACTAATCTCAACCAATCCCACATGTTTCTGCAGAAGGTTTGATAAATCCCTGCCATTCCCACAGTACATTTGACCAATCCTACCTGCTTCCAAGGAAAGTGTGACCAAATCCAGCCTGCTCCTGCAGTTGTAATTGTTTGCACCTTTCAATTATATTTTCTGACGGACTGAGTTGGTCTTGGTTTCTCAAAATATCCATCAAAAAAACCATCTATGCCCACATCCCAGTTCATGGCTGACAGAAGTGGAGCCAGATGTGGTCTTCTGCTGTTGCAGCCAATAAGCCTCAAGGTTTGACATGCTGTGCATTCTGAGATGCTTTTCTTCTCTCCACAGTCATAACGAGTGATTATTTGAGTTTCTATCACCTTTCTATCATATTGAACTAGTCTGGTCATTCTCCCCTGACCTCTCACATCTAAAACAAGGCATTTCCATCTGCAGAACTGCAGTTCGCTGGATGTAATGCTTGAACATCCCAGCACTTTCTGAAACACTCAAACTAGCCCATCTGGCAACAACAATCATGCCATGGTAAAAGTCATTAACATTATTATTTTTTTTCCCATTCTGATGTTTGATGTGCACATTAACTGAAACTTTTGACCTCCATCTGCATTTATGCACTTCTGGCACATGATTGGCTCATTGCTTAATCCTGTTAAAGCAGATGTTAAACATATATACGGTAAGATACACATTGTTAGGAATTAAATAGACTCAAACAGAGATGAATTATGTAATAGTTAGGGTTCTTAGAGGCTCAGCTGTTTATAGTCTACTCTGTAAATTGTGGGAAATTGGATCATTTCTTTTTTAATACTAGCTTTCTTTTGTCTTGAAATTATCCATAGTCGAGGCGAACAAGATCGGGCAAGATCTTACCATTTTTTCTCTGAGCAGTCAGCATCTTTTTTTTTTTGTGGTCTGTTTCAGCATCATAACTGGACCTTTTAGCAATCTAATTGGGATTGTATTTTAGCTTTCTAAATGGTTTGTTTTTAGTTTTCTGAACCATGGCTGAAGTTTGAAGTCGTGAGCCGAGAATGCTATAAACTCTGTCAGCATTTGGCTGTCCACATGCTCTTTGCGAGATGAATGGCTCACAAGTGGAATAGCTGAGTTGAAAACAGGGGTATTGAAGCGAAAAGGCGTAAGGAGTGTTTTCGCTTTGACATAGCCACTTTGGCCTCCAACAAATCAGTGAAGATGTGTAGAGTGTTACTGTGAATGAGCTTAGCAGAGACACACAATCAACAATCATGTTGATTGCCTTGCCCTCCCTTTATATATATTCAAACCAGATCTGCTAATGTATACGAAAACCACACAGTGAATGCACGCCACATAAACACACGTCCGCCGAGGAAAGCTGAGAGAAAGAGTCAAGGCTGAGATGAGCAAGTTGTACGAAAATAGTAAGTGCCATCTTTTTGAAAGAGGTGAAATATGACTCTTTCAGAGGCAAGTGTGTGATAGTATATGAGGTTTTATGTGAACAAACTCTCTGTTTGCCTCAGTATGGTGAACGACATGATTACAGTTAATAAAAACGACAGAAGGTCAAACTAAAATGAGTTCAACAGCAGTTAGGAGTAAATTGCAGTCGCTGCACAAACAGTGCTGTGTGTGCTAAGACCACACATAATGTGAAAGATGCTTAGGGCGAAGTAGAGTCCCACAGTGTGTGTGTGTGTGTGTGTGTGTGTGTGTGTGTGTGTGTGTGTGTGTTGCATCAGATGGACTCAGCAAGAAGACAAGCAGCTTCTCTGTGTCCACACACAGCACACAGGTCTGCTACACAAAGAGTTGATATGTGAGGAAACACTTCACTGCAGTACTGCAACTTCTAGACACACCAAATACACTCACGCACATGCACATACATACACACACTCACATTTGTCATGCTATCCTTATGAGGACCTTCAACTGACACAATTAATGTAAATAACACTATGCCTAACGCTAAATAACACTATGCCTAATGCTAAATCTAACCCTAGCCTTAACCTCAGCAAATGAAAATCTTTAGACTCTTATTTATCTATTTATTTATTTGTTGAATTTGCTTTTTTTTACATTAATATTTGCACAGATGTGCAAGTTACCCATGCCATGGGCAATGACATACCCACATGCCATGACAGACACTGTCTTTTGGACCTGATGGTGATAACATGATGGCTGTTATTTCCAAAAACTATTTGAAATGTTGAATCGTTGGTCCACAAAACACGATTCCACTTCCAGAGAAGTGGGTGGAGCTTCTGGACAGTGTTGATGTATGACTTCTGCTTTGCATAGTAAAGCCTTGACCTGCAGCTGTGGATGCAGCGGCGAATAGTGTCGATTCACAAAGGTTTACCAAAGTATTCCCGAGCCCATATCAGGATATCAATTACAGACTCATGACTGTTTTTAAGACAGTGGTGTCTCAGGGATCGGAGATCACGTGCATTCAGAAGTGGTTTATGCCTCGCCCTTTACGCACCAAGATTTGACCGGATTTTTGAAACATTTAATTATATTGTGCACTGTAGAAGGTGAAATGCCCAAAATTTGTCTTTGGGGAATGTTGTTCTCAAAGTATTGGATTATTTGCTGACGCATCTGTTGGCAGATTGTCGAGCTTCGACCCATCCTTGCTCTTTAACGACTAATCCTTTTTTTTGGAGGCTCCATATATACTATGATTAGACGATTACCTGTTTCACATCTCCTTATTATTTCAACTTGTCATATCGCTATTTGTCCTAAATTTCCCCAGTCCAGCTTTTTTGGAACATATTGCATGCATCAATTTCAAAATAAACATCTATCTTCAAAAAACTATGCAATTGATTAGATAAAACATCAAATAACTTGTCTTTATACATTTTTGTTAAGTCAAAGTACATTTACAAATCACTCCTCTTTGCTTTTAGTAGTGTTGCAAATACTGTCCCAACTTTTTTTGGAATTGGGGTTGTAAATTGATTTCAAACTACTCAGGAGCTACAATGATAATAGCACCCCCCACCCCCACCCTCCCAGCCCCAACCACCACCACCCCCACCCCTCTGGCATATTTGGGCAGCTGGAGAGTATGGGCCTGAGAAAGAAAGAGAGCACGGATTCACTTAAAAGACCTAATTAAAGGGTTCCACGTAGGGATTTCAGCTCCACCGTCCTCAGGTTACAGGAGTTCTGAGTGGACCATTTACACTGCCCATGGAGAGCTATTCATGTGGGCTAAGGATTCATGGCATTAATTTTTAGAGAAGACCTAATGCTGGGTTAGTGTTTTTTTGAGAGTGTGATAATCTTAGTCTTGAGTACAAAATTTCTAGGGTACAAGATGTCAAGGATAAGAATTATAGGCAAACAGCCACAAAGGATGAAATTTGACAACTCAACTTTAAGCAGCCGTAAATGTACTGTATTTCACCACAATGACATGGAAATGTTTTTATTTTGCATATAATTTTAACTAGGCTAAATTCCTGTTGGCTAAAGAGCCAGTTTAACAGTGGAAAAAATAATAATAATAAATAAATAAATAGCCAATCTGCAAAAAGATGTCTAAATCCTTGTTAGTGAATGTCAAACAGTGAACGCCATGCTTTGATCAACATGTTGGATAGCTCTAGGTCATAGTGAAATGAGCATAAGCTTAATCAAATCAAGTTGTAACCAGATACCAATGGTACACAATGTTTTTGCATTAAAAAAAAATGTTTTTGTTTTGTAACTTTTGGGGGTAGGGAGACTTTAAAATGCTAGAAATTTACTTAGTTTGTGAAAATATGTAGTTTTCTTAAACTATATGTAGAAAATGTCAGAAATGCACTTTGTGAAGGGGCCTCCATTAAAATGGCACCATTGTGAATTAATTAAGAATCAGAATGCTTTTTAAAATGGATTAAGCTTGGATTACACTGGTAAGGCTCATATAATTCACATTTTTGCATTCCATTTCAAATTCCTAAAGGAATGATTTTAACTCCATAATTGGTATATTTATTATCCTCAGCTATGGAGTTAATTTCTATAGTGATGAGAATAATCAGTGGTTGGAATTAAAAAAAAAACAAACAAAAAAAAAAAAACTGAAATTGTGCCACCACGAAAGCAGAACAGATAATGTTGTTGTTGTTGTTGTTGTTTTTTTTTTTTTTCTGAAAGAAAACATAAATAAAGGTCATTCAAGAGGCTTCATCATTCTCATGTTATTGCATCATCTGAGGTTAGGCTCCATCAAACCCCTGTACCTTTATCTGACATCTATATAGACATCCAGATGATTAAATTTTCTAGCAGTAGTGAATCAGAGTGAGTGGACTAGTAATACATTTAAGTCAGAGAGGACAAAACAGATCAGAATGAGCAGAGAGATAGGAGGAATGAAAGGAGAGGAGAGTTATGTCAGAGAAGGTTTGCTGGGGACAAAGATCCTCCCTTTGGATTGTTTTCATTTAAAAATACATGATGACAGACAACATATGCCAGCTACATACACTCTCTCCTCTGAGGCATATGACACACACAGTACTTTTCCTTACAGTCCTTTCAGTCAACCCATACTTGCTTGTCAAAACAATAAAACTAGGGCAAGGCTAGTTTCATTGTTGAGTTTCCCAACAACAAATCTACCAAGACACTTTATCCTGAAATGCTCAGTTCTATTTAAAAGAGAGTTAAAGCAAAACTTCAAATTTTCTAGCTGTACAAACACTGACTAGAATTGTAACACATATCTGTGAACCTGTTTACTAAAACTCCTTTATAATGGATGTCTAGGGCCAGTTGTTTAATTCCATCACGACAAGTTTTAAAATACTCCACTGTATAATATAAATTCAAATCAATAACAATATGAGGAGGAGACAATGCTGTTCTTATGATGTTTTATACATTCATTTTATTTAAAAACACTTGAGACTGAAGAACTGTTGAAGCATCAATAAACAACTACTCAAAACTTGTTACACAATTAAACTGTAATATGATGTTTATTGATGCCCCTACAACTTTTCTTAGACGTACTTTATAAGTGAACTAAAAGTTTTTTTTGCCACATAATGCATGACTAACTACTTTGCTGCTAATTCTCAGACAAACCTAGAACTTGCTTGCTAGCTAATGTTTAATAGCACTTTTGGAATGAATGTATGTAAATTTAAATATACAGTCATGTTCAAAAGTTTGCAATCACTATACTATACAGTATCACAAAGTGATACTAAAAGTGATTCATAAAAGTGAGTACACCCATCACATTTTTGTAAATATTTGATTATAGCTTTTCATGTGACAACACTGAAGAAATGACACTGTGCTACAATGTAAAGTAGTGAGTGTACAGCTTGTGTAACAGTGTAAATTTGCTGTCCCCTCAAAATAACTCAACACACAGACATTAATGTCTAAACCGCTGCAGCAATGCTGGCAGCACTCATATGTCTATTTCCCAAACACAACCTCTGTATATGACGCTGCGCACGTGCACTCAACTTCTTTGGTGGACCATGGAGAGACCTGTTCTGAGTGGAACCTGTCCTGGTAAACCGCTGTATGGTCTTGGCCACCGCGCTGCAGCTCATTGTCACGGTCTTGGCAATCTTCTTATAGCCGAGGCCATCTTTATGTAGAGCAACAATTCTTTTAATCAGATCCTCAGAGAGTTTTTTGCCATGAGGTGCCATGTAGAACTTCCAGTATGAGGGAGTGTGAGAGCGATGACACCAAATTTAACACACCTGCCCCCCATTCACACCTGAGACCTTGTAACACTAACAAGTCACATGACACCGGGGAGGGAAAATGGCTAATTGGGCCCACTTTGGACATTTACGCTTACTTTTGTTGCCAGTGGTTTAGACATTAATTTCTGTATGTTGAGTCATTTTGAGGGGACAGTAAATTGACACTGTTACACAAGCTGTACACTCACTACTTTACATTGTAGCAAAGTGTTATTTCTTCAGTGTTGTCACATGAAAAGATATAATCAAATATTTACACAAATGTCAGGGGTGTACTCACTTTTGTGAGATACTGTATATTATATATGTAAAGTGATCGCAAACTATTGGCCATGACTGTAGTATAAATCCTGTTTTCAATGATATTTTATCAATGAACAATATTTGATGTTTTCTTTTTCTCTTGGAAATGTATTTGAGTAAAAAAAAAAAAACAATTCAAAATGCAAAATTAGTATTTACAAAACAATAACTAAGTACTGTACAAAAGTATATAATTGAATCGTCGGTAAGATCAAGAGGACATTTTTAGTACTGTTGTATGTATTTTTATAGCTTTAGAAATAATTTAAGATACATAATTGGACAGTTGTACCCTTGACAGTACTAAACCAGAAAAAAATACATTTTCTTACCATTATTTCTGATATTTTAGTGCACTCAGATGTTTAGTAAAGTTGACCTCTACATTATTTAATGTATTGCTAAAGCACCCCTGATGGCCATGAATATGAATTACACACACAAACCTCTAACTGCTTTATCTCAGTGCAACCCACAGCACTCCAGTCCACAAAACCATAAGTGAAATTGTTTTGTGTAACAGCAGGTTGTTATTGGAGCTGGGTTTTAACGTCCCAGCTTCACCACTGTCATTTTTCATGCGGATGTCTGCAGCAGGAGTCTGGAATTATGGATATCTGATCCTCTGCCCCCGATGCCTTTTTCTGATTGCTCCATGGCATAGATCTACAACAACAACAAACAAAAGAATCCACTAGTAACATATCTGTATCATTTAGTCCAGCTGATTCGAGGTCTGCACAAAATGAAAAGGCTGGAGATTGAATTAAGCACTCCATCTTAGATGCTGTGGCTAATAATACACACGCGTAATCCTTGTCAAAGCAGGCTCGAGCCGCAGCTTGGCGTGGGTGAGCGTGTATTTAGAAGTGAGCCAGCTGAGCACAAACCTGTAATGATTATGCAGAACGAGTGCGTTCGTGTTCATTGTTGTGCGGAACCCCATCCCCGGATAACACACGCATTAACCACGGCCTGTAAGTGCTTCCTTGTGCTTCATGCAGCTGCAGCAGCCCTTCAGACACACACACATACACACACACACACACACACACACACACACACACACACACACACACACACACTTATACACTGTGTGCGAAGAACATCTTAAAAAGCATTTCTTTTTTATTCCCATTGTATTTACCTAAAGATGGCTTTGGGTTAAACTGAACAATTAGATCATCTACAGATGAAAAAAAAGGGCAGATAAAAAGAGAAAGAGTCTAGGGAACCCTTAAAACACAGGCCTTGATGTATGTCATTATAGGCAGCCGGCCTGACGCCCACACAATACCTGCTTATACCAGCCTGTATAAATTACACCTAAAACTGACAGGTGAAGGAGAAAAGGGACTGTGTGTGTGTGTGTGTGTGACAGGGAGACAGAGTAGGGAGGCGTTAAAAGCATGCGCCAGCTAAAAATACCGCAGATCCTTCCATGTAATTGCGACAAAAAACTAGTTAGCATGGCAAAGCTGGAGAAATAATGGTGTTTGGAATCAATTACGCCATCATCGTGACTGGAGCGACGGTCAAAAGCTTTGAAAATATTTGCAAAAGATTGAGTGGTGGAGTTTAGGCGAGAGAGAGAGAGAGAGAGTTCAGTAATTGTCACTGAATACCCTACTCAACAGTACAAAATCTACGGCGAGAGGCCCAGACATCGCGATTATGGCTGTTTGTATTGCAACTGAATATGCTGGCTCGGTAATTGACAGCCCGCAGGAAACGTGAAACTTTAGATAGAGTCCAGGGTTAGATGGGAGCCAGAGCGCATACTGAGATATCAAGATGTTTAAGGATGACTAGAGCAAACCAAAAGAGAGAATGAAGGGTGACTAACAGGTGCTCAGGGAGACATTTCAAGCAAGCCCCCATCCCCCAGCCCTCTTCTCCACGTCTCCCCCAGACGCTCCGAAAAAAGAACTCTCTGTCACCACAGTTGTCTATTTATTGAGAAGAAACAAGAGAGGAAAAGAAATGTGGCCTTCGCTTGTTCTCATGATGCGCGATATAGGGTGGAATGAGCTGCTAGTGTGAGAGTCCTGAGAGATAGAGTTTTGAGGAGTAACACGATATAAAGTTAAGCAAGAGTGAAACGGCAGGAAAGGAAAGCCAACATCTCAGCGGGTTGTGTTTAATTTATGAAGCACGGCTTGTCGGAATTCAGCGCACGCTATGGCTGGCATTAGGAATTCGTGCCTGAGGAGAGACAGACAGAATGTGTCAATTATGATGATCCAGGGCCAGGTGTATAAGCAGGTCAGTGTGTGTGAATAACTGAGAGTTCAGGACTTCATAAAAACAGTCATGTCTACAAGCAAGCATGTACACAACCTAGAAGCTAGGTTTGTTCTGTCTCTCTTTCTCTTCCTTTCTCGTTCTCTCTCTCGCTCTTCCCTAGTGTCGATTAGAGGATACATGTGCCACGTCCTGTCCCCCACTCTGTCAGCACCTGTCTACAGTGGCTTCCATACATGACCTCCTCTTATAGAGCTCCAATTAAATGGTCAGAGGTCAACTGGATTCAAAACACAGCTGAGCAGCGGTGTTTAACGGCAGATAAACAAAGCCAGTCTGTCACAACATTTTCTCTGCGCCATTCGCGGTGCCATTTCCTTTCCAAAGCACTCTGACGTTTCCCGTCTCTGACGTCCCGGCCGTGCCAATTTGTCTCCTGGATTACAAAAGATAACTTTGTGTCCTTGCATGGGCACGACCACACAGGATGAATGGACTATACCATGTTAAGTAATTTCACATGAATTTCATCGAAACGGTTCTGAAAGTTCCAAAGCACTCACACTGGAGACTCCTTCCAAAAATCTTATTAACAGAACCAATCAGATTCAAGAATGTGACAGTGCTGTGGTGTGAATACATAAAATATGCATGTATAATGAGACATTTATCACTTTCCGAACTTCTGAACATGGTTGCCTGGTACTAACCAAGACTTGCACCCTGGAAGAGCACCAACTCCTAGTCTAATAGGGTGATAAAGTCAAACGAGATGGGGTATGTAAGTTAGTTCGGAATGGAGGCTTGCGTGTAGTGGTGTCACTGCAGGAAGCTTGAAATATACATGTCAGAATTGTTGCAGTCAAGATTCTAACTGTATCCCATCTCCAAATAGAGAAAAATAAAATCTGGCAGGGAAAATGTAACTGTATTTCAGCAATGATGATTGCAATACAATACAGCTGCTGGGATAAAAATGCATACTGTTCATTCCAATCAATCAATCGGTCACTGAGTCAGTTACTGAGTCAGTCAAGGTTCATTCTAATCAATCAATCAATCAGTCAATCAATCATTCAGTCAGTCAGTCAGCCACTGTTCATACTAATCAAATCAATTACTCAATCTATCAGTCAGTCAGCCGCTAATTCAATCAGTAGGTCAGTCACAGATCATTCCAATCAATCAATGAATCAATCAATCAGTTATTCATTGGGCCATTCAGTGAGTCAGTCACAGATCATTGCTATCAATCAATGAATCAATCAGTCAGTGAGTTTGTTAGTCAGCCACAGTTCATGAAAATTAAATCAATTACTCAATCAATCAATCAATCAATTAATGAGCCATTCAATCAATCACAAAAATGTGTTTTTTATCAGGCTACTAGTCTTGATATCACTTGGTATTATTTTTACAGTCGTATTATTGTCCAACCCTAATGGAAATACTGGAATACTTGGCCAATGAGAATACACTGAATAAATATTCCAAAAATAATGATCATGTAAAAGTCTTGTTTGAATGAATTCTATGTGATCTTCTGTTTAGACCATCACCTTAACATGAGTATTGTGGTACATTGCATGCTGGGAAGGCTTTTTGGCCCACATCTACCAACTACTACAGTTGAAAAGTGTCCTCCTGCCTTTCATCTTCTTCTTTTGTTTGTTGTTCTCCCCCTTTTGTCCCCCCACACCTCACTTTATTTTTGTTCTCCAGCTCAAAGGACATGCACACGTTCAAAACACCTGTTTATTTGTGCTTGAGTGTAATGTCTGCACACTCACCGCTTGTCCCTGTTGAGTGCAAACAGACGGGATACACAATGGTGACACACACCTTCAGCCTGGAACAAACAACTTGAGCTCGCATTTCAACACACAAATGTAAAAAGATTATTGAATAATGCAAAATAAAAAAATTACTGCTGCAAGCAGTGATTAAGGGAGCCAAGCACTTTTTGGCTCCACCCCTTAGCAATAAAGATCAGTCATTGGTACCATCAGCACTTGTTCCCATGGAGATATACAAAAGGTAAAATGTCAAGCAATTGCGGAGATATTGCCTCACTTCCTGCTTTTGTTAACCCTCCCAAGTTGCAAATGATCTCATAGCTTGTTTTTTTTTTTTAAACAATGTGTCATGTTGCTAAACATATGTGACAAGTTTGTTGTCAATATGTAAAAATGTTCCTGAGATATGCTCTCATTTACTGTTTAACACATTTGTTTGCACATTATAGACGAAACACAGCACCGTCTATGGAATCAACAGAAAGAAGTATCATGACTTGATGTTGAGTGGTTCAAAGGCCATGAGCAGTTGTACTAATTTGTGAATTCTAGCACCACATAGAGGTGAATTTAGAAAAAAAAATCCTTTGGAGTCCCTTAGTTTGTGGTCCTACACTCAAGAACAAAGTTCAGTCTGAATAGGCCACACTTTTTCCAAGATATGCCCTCACGTTTGGCAACTTCGGCAGTTAATTTGCATGTTGAGAATGAACCATTCTTCATATAAAAATTTCTGAGAAACAGGTTTTGTTCAGGTTGGTTTCATAATGCTGTTTGTCCAAATTTGGTGATGAACGGACACAACTTGTAGAAGAAGTGAAACTACATTTAAAATGGTAGGAAATGTAATATGATAAAATGAACAGGAGGATATTGATGAAATTCAGCATGATTCAAAATTGTTTCTATGATGTCGAATTGTTATTGCAAACGTATGTTCAAATTGTCCTATTGGTGGCACTAGAGCACTTAAATGGCTTGCCCCGGAATTGTGTAGGTAGATTAGACTGTCCTCTATCATTGTGCCAAATTCCATAAAAATTGTACTCAGCATTCTACAGGCAGCCCTAGTCATATTACATCCCATATCAAATTGCTGTATTAGATGAAGAAGACATATATTTCATTTAGGGTGCCTACTTACCTTCAGTTGTTGGCCCTCTAATAGTAATACTAAGAAGAATCAA
This sequence comes from Noturus placidus, assembly GCA_022414735.1. Classification (NCBI taxonomy): domain Eukaryota; kingdom Metazoa; phylum Chordata; class Actinopteri; order Siluriformes; family Ictaluridae; genus Noturus; species Noturus placidus. Next base: position 42,488 of record JAFFST010005970.1, read on the forward strand.
AATAAGTAGAAAACAAAGAAGAAGAAGAAGAAGAAGAAGAAGAAGAAGAAGAAGAAGAAGAAGAAGAAGAAGAAGAAGAAAAGAAGAAGAAGATGATGAGGATGATAGTGATGATGATGATGAAAAGATACAATTCCAATAGGGTGCCTAGACCTTCTCAGTGCTTGGCCCACTAATAGAAATACTAAGAAGAAGAAGATAATGGTTATTTTTATGGCGATGCTGATGGTGATGATGAAAGCATTCAATTCCACTAGCACACCTACTCACCTTCATTGCTTGGCCCCATAATAATAATAATAATAATAATAATAATAATAATAATAATAATAATAATAATAATAATAATAATAATAATAATAAGAAGAAGAAGAAGAAGAAGAAGAAGTGCTTGGCCACCTATCGACATCAATCATTACTTAATTCACACTTTTTCCTGACACCTCATGAACCAGGCACTGACTTTCATCCTTAAATCTCAATATCCTAGACATCTCATATACCCCATCTACATCTACACGCAGACCTCTGATCTTTAACCCTTGTCCCTGCGTCTTCTTATCATATTATCTGCAACTATTTCAACTCAGTCATCACTTTATTTCCCATTTGGTTTCATTTTGTATAGTCTACCTCGGCTAGGGGCTCGACTACTGCAATCACATCAGTGACCGCTTTGATCTTTCAATCCCATGAGCACAAACATGTCCATTGCACACCAGCCAATTAGCCGATAACAGACTTATCAATATTCATCTCACCCTTATCTACACACACAATAGCCTGAAATGGGTTAAGTAATGCAAGCAGGGGTCACATCAAAGCCAGAGCCTATCTTCATATTGATCACATTTCAGTCCTTTTCTAGGTAGAAGTGACATGATATAAATGAACCAGTACAATTTTGTTTGTTTACAAATGAGTTATATAAATTACGAAAGCCATTTTGGCTTAATTAAAATGACTGGGTTTTTTGCAAGCATTTGTTTACATAAATATTCGTTACACTTCTTTAACACCACAGTGCAGCTGATTCATCGATTTTGAGTGGTCAGAAAGTGTTGATTTATTTTCTTATAACAGCAGCTAAGACAGTAATTTCTATAATAACAATGTACACTTGGACTTGTATGGTGGATGCTCCAAATAAACAAATTATTGTTCGAAGGAGTCTCCAGAAGTCTGTCAGCACTTTGTAACAGAATAGATTAGACAGTGCTATACCTTATACACATTACACAAACATGCTGGAAGGAGGCTTGACTTGATCTGCTGAATGTCTGGGAGATAAAAAGTTTGTGGCGGATTATGCAATGGTCCATCTTGTTCGATCTCAAGAGATCTGGATAGTGGATTTCGATTTGATCTTGTGATTGTTACATGTAGAATGTGAGGGTTGATATTTTATTTCATTGATCTCTTGCATGTGTGTCACCGATGATCATAACTGGACCAGTGGAATAGTTGTCAGAGGAACCCTAACATGCTTTGTGTCCTGGTCCTTTAGTTGGTCTGTTGGTTCATTGTATGGTTTGTTGCTTTTTTAGCTTTTCTTTCAATCTATTCAAATGATTGTAGCTTTCCAGCCAACTGTGCTGGGAAATGGTTACTTCCTTAAGTGTCCAATGGAATTGTGGACTAGTTTGGATAACAGCACTGTGTTTATACGACTTAGACCAGTCTAAAATAAATAAATTAAACATAAGCAATATCAAACAAAGAATAATAGAGCTTATAGTGATATGCTCGAGTTTATAATGCTATCATTTGCATCTAAGCTGTGCTTGTTGATGTAATCATGTCTGTAAGATTCAAATCTAAAAAACAACATCAGGCTTCAGTGTCAGTACAATGTACACTCATGGTGTTTCTTTAAATGGACACTGAGTGGAGTTTTGAGATGTGTGGTGAGCGCATAGGCTACTCGAAACAACCCTCCAAAACCAGAACCATACCTGAAGCAATGCATAAACACCACTGTGTCATGTTACAAAGTTGGATACGGAAGCAAGCGCAGATCTTCAAACAGTTTAATAAACAAACAAACAAACAACAAAACAAAGACAACTCTGCAGAATACTGTGGTTAAGGCTAAACACAAACTATCAATCAAAACATAGTACAGGGACACAGGTCAAGATAGACAACATGTAAGACCAGGAAGCAGTACAAACAGTGGCGATATATAGGAGTGCTCGTTAAACAGAACCGTGATACAGGCGCAGGTGGTCATGTGACAATGGTGTAGTATGGTGCAGTGGCTGCTGGAAAATGAAGTCCAGAGTTGCGTCCTCGATATATGACACAGTGCAGGAAAACAACACAAGCACTGATTCACCTCATACACTTCAAAACCCAACATAACCTGACCAAAGATTGATTTGGTCACTGTATTTGTATTTATTATTATTTTCTTCAACAGGTACTTACAGACCATTCAGTTGTTTATATCTGTTTTGGGCCCTGAAGGTACTGCTTTAAAAATGCTGACTATTTGTAAATATGCAAATTCTATTGTTTCTCATGTTTTGGGTCTGGAGGATGGGGGAGACACGGGTTGTAACATGTGGGAACTGGTTGAGGATCATGGGAGTTTGTAGCGGATGCAGACTCTAACGTGACAACGTTGAAGGAACTTTTAAACCGCTCAGCTTTGTGCTTCGATCATATACTGCCTCACTTTGGATAAAGTGTATAAACTACTGAATAAAGGTAAATTCAAAGGTAAAGCAAAGGTCAGTCTGAATATTTATGTGATGAGTCTAAATGCATACAGGTTCGCAAGGATTTTTTTTCCCTCCCTAAAACCTCAACAACACATTAAGTGTGAATAAATTTGTGATTATTCTTGCGCTTTGCCTTGCATGTGGTCATGTGGTCAAGATTCCAGTGTGTATTTGCAACCAGAACCAGATGGAAGTTCATATATAAGATTTTCTATTATAAAATTACATTTTCAGACAGCATCGAGGAAAGAGCACCTGTCGGTCTGATTTTTATTCTGAGCCAGATTGAATTTTGCTTTTTTCTCTCTCTTTATCTTCTTCTCTATCAAGCAGAGAAAGAGGTTTTGCTCCCTGCCAGTCACTTCTGATATCTCACACCTGATCTTGCACAACTCTCTCTCTCTCTCTCTCTCTCTCTCAATTTCTCTTTCTTTGCCCATCTCTATTTCCCTCATCAGTGTCTCTGGATCCCTCTGTCTCTGATGATGATGATGACGATGTGACCCTGGCGAGACTGTGATTGCGGATCAGGCTGGCGCGCCACGGGGACGCAGGAACGCTCAGGAACACACTGTTGCCAGGCAACCAGGTGAGAGCCGGGGTCAAACAAGCATGAGCTGCCTTTTTTCCTCCCTCTAAAGCATTAACATACACACTGTCACATTGTCGAACATAAATATTGTCATTATAATTCCTCACATATCTTTTTTTTTTTCATTTATTCATGAAAGGTTTTTAAACACCAGCTTAACGCCTATGTGTTAATTTTTCAGATAACTTAAAACATAAATCTACAGCACCTACCATGACATAGTGAAATATCATTCACATACTTCAAAAAAATGGTTCTTGTTTTGGTATTTAATCATTATCTGAATGTTCCACAACAGGAAGTTGCATCATCTGAATTTTCCTAATGATCATGGGAAGAAGAAATGTTAACTGAATAACAGACTCCAGACAGTGCCATTATATGTCAAAAAAAAATGGTCCCCTTTGAAATTATTGGAATGGCAAGGACAATGCATAACATCAGCTGATGGCAAAAAAAATTGTAAGGGCTGTGAAGAAAAACCTTAAAACCACAGTCAGTCAATGACATTACCAACAACCTCCACAGGTCAGGGGTGAAGGTATAACAATCCACCATTTGAAGCAGACTTTGAGAGCAGAAATACAGAGGCCATACCACAAGCTGTAAACCACTAACCAGCAATAAGAATCAGAATACCAGATTGGAAGGAGCAAAGAAATACACAGATGAGCAACAAAAGTCCTGGAACCAAGATTAAGCTCTACCAAAGCGAGGGACATGCCAATGTGTGGCAACCAAAACATACAAGCTCATATGTGAAGCATGGTGGAGGTAGTGTCATGGCTTGGGCTTGCATAGCTGCTTCTGAAACAGGCTCACTAATCTTTATTGATGATGGAACTCATGATGGTAGCAGCAGAATGAATTCAGAAGTTTACTGGAACATTTTGTCTGCCATTTTACAGCGAAACACATTCAAATTAATCGTTTAATCAAGCACACAGCATCATATAGGATATTTGAAACAAGTTTATTTGAGGACTTCTCAAACAAAGTCAAATGAATTAAAATGATGACGTAATACATTCTAGAAAATGTGCCATGAATTTCTGATAAGCGTTGGAATAAAAATAGTTACAATTCGTGGACTCTCAATGCCTAGCCACTTTTGTTGAGATTTATTTATTACATATCTCTGCAATTTATTTCTATTTCAGTCCGTAAGAGATACGGGTATATATTTTTTTTTCCTTCCAATAGTTTGGGCTAGAACAAAATAGTGCATCATGTAGAGAATCAATATTTTTCGAACGGGATGTCCTAGTGAAAGCTGCCAGGAGCTGAGTAAGAGATAATGTAATTAGAGTGAACAGTCGCTGTGAGTGAGCCCCTCCATCTCTCTCTCTCTCTCTCTCTCTCTCTCTCTCTCTCTCTCTTCATCTTCTGTGTATTTTGGTCCACAGGGAAGCTTGACATGATAAATTAAGAAGCTCAAAGCAACACCGTCCCTTCATCTTTGCCGTCTTTTTTTCCTCCTCTCTTGCTCTTTCCCTGTCTCCATCTTTATTCTCAGTTTCACGTTCTCTGGTCAAGGACAATGTATGTTGATTTATACTCCAGAAAAGCAATTTGACCTTAGCTGACCTCATGCTGACAATGGCACTGACCTGTGTGTGTGTGTGTGTGTGTGTGTGTGTGTGTGTGTGTGTGTGTGTGTGTGTATCTGTGGCTGCACAATTTATTCAGCAGTTACATGTGTGCCAAGTTTGATCGAATTCCTTTGGGGAAAGTGGTAACTTAAAGATATCTTAAGTGTTTACGTTCTCCTTTTAAAGAATATTCAACTTTGATTTTTTTGTTTTTCCTTTGGGTAACTACATTACACGTGGGTAAGCCTATCAACGATGTTTAAGGCTAAATGCTACAGTTTTGGTCATCTTTTTTTATGGCTAAATTATATACCCCGATAACAGCCCCTCCCACCCCACCCAGGAAAGTTTACATGATTAATTTACTTATGAGTCATGTACATGTGATTTAATTACATATGATTCATTTTCATAAATCCATACAGAATCAAACTTTTAACCCCAGTAACATACCCCCACAAGCAAGATTTATATATGATTCATTTATATGTAATTTTACATGTGGTTCATTTACACATGATTCATTTTCCATCCCACCCTCCAAACACCTAGGCACATGATGGCTACACTAACTATTGCTGGTTGTATAAATACTATAAAACCCAACAACAGGCATAAGACTCAAGGGCAATATATAAATCTTATAAATCTTAAAAGGTGTGCCTGTCCTAGCTGTGCTGGGATCAATATTACTACTAACCATCTAATAAAGTAAACCATAGTGATATAAACAGTCAATTAGTGCTGGAGTGATTTCCCCTCCCCCAACCATCCCCCAAACCCAGACACCCAAAGTCTCCATAGCCCAAAGGACACAGCAGTGTATCCCTCTATAACCAAAAGTTGTCCACACTGAGACAACCACTCGGAAAGAATGCTGAACTAACCAACCCTTACCAAAACAAAAGATTTCAGTAAGAGAAAAATCCCCTACTGACTTCAAATCTGATAAACAGTCTGCACACAATAACAGATATAATGTCCTTAACTTAATAAATAAATAAATAAATAAATAAATAAATAAAACACGTCACTGTGCAGGTGATACAGTTCATCCTGATATCAAGAGTTTAACATAGTCTCCTGCTTCCTCTTCTGAAATAAAGTCCTTCTGGACACAGTTATGTGTAATGCGAAGTCGAGCTGGGTGAAGTATTCCATACCGAGCGCCCTCAATACCACGAAGTTGACACCAAACCTCATTAAATGCAGCTCAAGCCCGAGCTATCTTAGATGTATAATCAGGGAAAACAGTGATAATTAAATTCCTCACTTTAATCCGCTGGAGCGCTCTCGCACGGCGTAAAATATCAACACATTGACTGTGATAGTGGAATCTGCACACAATAGCTCGTGGCCGTTCATCAGGCTTGGGCTTCGGCTGAAGGGTCCGGTGGGACTGGTCCAAAACCGGCTCCTTCTCCAGACCAAACGTCTCTTTTAACAAGGCCGCTAGAGCAGAAGTTGAACATGTATCAGAACCTTCTGGAACTCCCATTATTTGAACATTATTGTGCCGCGACATTGTCTCCAAATCCTCACATTTATTCTGTAATTGAGTCACGGTCGCAGTGAGAGACTCGATGGTAGACTTCATGTATGCTATGTCATGTGTAAGCGCGTGCTCCATTTCCCCAACCGTACCCCTCAATGCTGAAATGGCGGCCTCGGTATCAACTTTATCATTAACCTGCAGTGTTTTCACAGCATGCAGGTCAAGCTGGATAGCAGACAGCGCTTCCTTGAGAATCCCCTGGAGCTCCGTATTAAAAATATCAGCGATATCCTTCCTCAATGAAGCCAGCAGCTCAAGCTTGAGTGCGGCGAGATCAAAGTCACGGCTCGGCAATGCGGATTCAGGGGGAGACGGGGACACGTTCACGGCACGCACACTCGGCCTCAGTCGAGTTTGAATGCCCCCTCGGGTTTTCGTTTTCTTTCCAGACATTTTAACGTGACAAAAATTTCAAATTATAAGCAAAGATAAGGAGTGAAATAAGTTAAAGTATATTATATGACCAAAAAGCACAAATGAATTAAAATTTTAATCGAAATCAGCAGGAGCCTCCAGCTTCGCGTCCTACTCCATTTGAACCCGAATTCGAACCTCGGCCTTAGATGTGTTGTGCATTTTGAGATTATTTTCTGCTCACCATTGTAAAGAGTGATTGGTTGAGTTACTCTAAGCTTCCTCACAGCTATAATCAGTGTGGCCATTCTCCTCTGATCTGTATCAACAACAAAGCATTTCCGCTTGCAGAACTGTCGCTGGATCACTGTTTTTTTTTTTGTTTTTGTTTTGTTTTGTTTTCTGTACCATTCTGTGTAAATTCTAGAGACTACTCTGTGTGAAATACTCAAATCAAACAACCATGCCACAATGAAAGCCACCGAGAACATTTTCCCCCATTCTGCTATTTAATGTGATTATTAACTGAAGCTCTTGACCTGTATCAGAATGATTATATCAACTGCGCTGTTGTGACATAATTGGTTGATTGGATAAGTGCATAAATGGGCAAGTGTATCCTTTATAATTTCCTTTATAAGACTAATTAATAACAGCTACTGTATAAGAGTAGAAACACATTGAACCACATTCTAATTTTATATCCTGTTTTGTCTATATTCAAAATCAAACATTTCAGCTTTCAAGTTCATTCCTATTTAAAAGGATATGTGGTTTCCCAAAATGCTCATTGATTTTGGATTGGCATTAGCTTCTATAGTTGGAAACAAAATGGCTTAAAATATACAGTATTTGAATAATAGTGCATTATATATTATTGGTTAAACAACAAAGAAATTATATTCCAACAACATTTTCCATGAAAGTCTTCATCTTGACAACATCTTCATTGTGAAATAATAATATAAATAATTTAATAATTTAAATTCTAACATCAAAATACAAGATTTCTGGTTTTATTAGATATGCCCTTTATGTATGTTTAAGTAGACATAGGCTCTTGACTGTGAACATCGAAGCATACGATTTCTGTTTCAAAGATGAAAAAGGTGTACGATCTCTCGTCTCTTGTTTGAATTCAAAACCTCAGCTTTTGACGTCGGACTTTTGACATGAGATATATTTATTAGAAATTTTGTTGAATTAGATTTACGTTATAAAAATCTCTCTTGTATATTTCTATTTTGTGTGGATTACAAATAGCTTTGAAATAGGGATAGGAATGAACTTGATGAAAATGTCATAAAGCTAAGATATTTGGTTCGGAATATAGACAAAACAGGTTATAAAATTAGAATGTGTTTAAATGAGTTTGCAATTTTTCCAATAACACACCATTGCGTAGGTCAGGGATCAGGCATGCAGCATCAAACAAGAGGGTTAAAATCAGGAAACACAGAAAAAAAGGAACTAGGGAAAAAACAGAATTCAAGGTGAAGTTGCAAAAGATAATGATAAGATTGACAAGACTTTGTGAAAAGACAAAGACACAGAAGGGTATAAATTGACAAACTAATGAAGGGAATGAACTGAGAACAGGCGGCACAATCAGCGAACAAGCCAATCACAGGACAGGGGTGGAGACAAGAGTCAAAGTTAAAACAAAACACACACGTTCAATATAAACAAAACAAAAGATATAGTTTATAGTTATGTGCAACAAGTTAGCTCCTGTTCTCACTTATGTTATAGCACCTTGCTCAACAGTCCTTTTTTTTCTCTGTCTCTACGTTACCATGAAACTGGAAAGCACAAAGAAAAACAAATCCTGAAATATTTCCTGTGACGAGAAAATTTTTATAATGTACACTTTTATAAAAAACATTACACTGATTCTGAGAGAGCATTAGATTAGACCCAACAACTGTAGATGGATGAGTACTGTATAAACGGTTGTGTACAGAGAGCTAAATTACTGTTTGCAAATTGAAAATGACAGAGACGGGACCAATAATCACGGAGAATGTCACCTCCATCGACATCTCCGGTTACAAATCTTAGCAATGATTTTCTTCATACTATGAAATCCGGCAAAATCGCTCTTGCACAAGAGAAATCTTTGGGATGCTGCATGAGAGCAGTGTGCACAGTCATACTGAAGACACAATGGCGTGGTGAAGAATTCATGTGGATTTCACTCGTGATCAGATTACAGACTGCAGACATACAAAAGCATGCCGACTCGTACCAAATAAACAGATAACCAGATAAACAGTAAGAGACTGATTGCACAATTGCAAGTAATTGTACACATTGTTTCTTAAACATTGCAAAAACACATAAAAAGGGAAAAGGGAAGTATTTTTCTTAATGACCTGACCAAGCATCTTACCAAGGTAGGAATCATTTTTTAGAAGCACATGAGAATATTTATGCTTTCTTAATTTGGTTTGTTTTCTACTGTATATACAGTATATTTCTGAAAAGTACACACTTTCCTAACGTGAAATACGTTTCTTTCTAACATGTATGTTTAAAAATAGTTTATCCCCAAAAAGTAAAGATGGAATAAACTGCATTTAGACCTTCAGAGAACACCTACTTTCACGGATACTGTTACAGTATGCGACGAGAAATGGATAAATATTATTATTTATAATTTATGATATGTACTATTACATGGGTGTAATCACGCATTCCTTGGGAGGGTCGTGTCACCCCCCCCCCATGTTGAGGAAATACCAATCTGTTCCCCCCAATATACAAAAGAAAATATTTTCTATATATTCCCATTTAATGAACCCTGCCAACGGATCTGTCTTTTCTTCATCTACTCTATTTATTTTTGTCTATTCCTTTTTAATATATTTCCGCTTTTTAAGGAAAATAGGCGCCACCCCCACCCCCCACATTATACACTCGGTAGCGCCTTTAGATATTTGCACACCCACGAAGAAGGCTGGACTAACGTCAGTGCCGGGTTTTGACTAGCGTTACATTCACCTGAATATCCTCGTGCTGAGTTCTTTGGACCCCCCCAATGTCCATAGCATGGTTACGCTCTTGTACTATTATGATTTACTATTCCTGTATCTGTGGTAAAGAGTAAAAAATAAATGTGTTATTTTCAGAGTGCTTGTTTGTGATTGTACATGGGTTTCTTGTCAGTTTATAGGGTTTATAGACACTCCCCAACACCCATTCACTCCGCCCCATCTCAGTCTGAAATCGGTAAGCACCCAGCCCAACCAGATGATTCTCCTGTGAGCAAATAAACATGCTGTGCATCGAAAAAACGTAATAATTCGATAGTGGTGATTTATTAGGAGGAATTTATTAGTAGTGAAAGGCGTAGTTGGATGCAGAAATTGGGACTTTGCTCCTTGATAAAGCTCTGAATTGTTTGCTTTAGATAACAAATCAAATAAATACATTTTGTATTTTGCTACAGGACAGCGGAGACACTCTTGACCATTCTCATGAATCAGTAAGAGCCAAATGTTGTGTGTTTATAGTGTAATAACTCGGCTTTCAAACAGTCGATTAGAAAAGTGTCTCTGCAGGCAGAGCTAAAGACTCTAAAGGTTCTTTGCCTATGGATGGGAAACCTATTTAACTCTAATTGTTTAAACATTAGAAACCTAATCTTAACCAATTTTGACACATCTTCCCTAATACTCATTTAATACAAACATGTCTACAGATTTTTCTATTGTCCTATTGTTTTAGTATGCAAAAAAAAAACCCAACAAAACCTTTTGTTTTGTTTTTTTTTTTTTTTTTACACATTAGTGAAGGTGTTTTTAAGCCACTAATAAATTATGAAACATTTCTCAGTCAAGTGTTGATATCTTTCTCTCTAAACACAGCCAGTGCACTATTTCACCACCTTGCATGCACCATGGTCATGATCATAAATTTTGACCAGGGTAGTTAAAAACGCATAAAATATCTCATGCCTACCTTCAGTGAGTCAATAGTACTATTGCCCAACGTGATGGGAGATCTTCCAGAAATGTAAAGGTGTATGTCAAGAGTATGCTTGGTGTAAAATGGGTTATTGTAAGTTAAAGGTTTGGGAAAATATAGAACACAATAAAAGACATCAGGACATATGGTTATAAGAAAGTAATGAATGGCAGGCTAGTGTGTTGTATGCGGTATAATTGGTATAATTTTCATTAATGCTTCATGCAGGACTTCATGCATTCACCTCATATAGAATCTGTCTGGTACAGTTAATTTTGTCTCATGTATCTCAAGCACACTTCATGTAATAATGGTATATGAGTGTATAATTGCATAAATGGTGTGTATAAAACTTCAAACTCAAAAGCAAAAAACATTCACAGAGGAGGAGCACCCAATGCATCATGGATCAAGGCACCAGGACCAGATGATGATACATACAGTAAATAGTTGCTGTATTTATTTTTTTACCTCTTTTTTGTGTTGTTTTACTTAGTGTTTTGTCAATTTTATTTAATCCACAATTTGCTTTTTCAATGGTGACCATATTGAAGGAAAGTAGTTCAGCTGGGTATAAGATCAATACACTGGCATAGATGACAGCCATAGGCTTTGTCAACTCTACTCATGTGCCAGCTTACTTTGTATTGATTGTTCATCTCAGTCTTTGATGGTTTAACATTGTGTCATTGAGTGAAGTATCTTGCTTTACCTACCTTCATGTCAACAATTACTTAGAATCTGGTTTCATATTGAAAGCCTTGGTATGTCTGGATGTGTTTGCTGTTAGCAAGCTAGTGAAATATCTTCTAAGAAAGGTAATACAAACTTTTGACTAGTGCTTTATTTATTTATTTGCTGTACCAGGTCATTTTACACACACCTCCCTAACAGGGTTTTAGTTTGACCATATTACTCGACTCTCGGCCTATTTGTACTAGCATAACAACATGTTCTTGACTGTTTGTCTATGTAATATATGTAATATGTAATATATGTAATATTTTAATTAAAAATTTGATTAAAAATGTGATTGTGAATCCAAACAATGGAATTTGTGCCTGTTTTTGGTGGTGTCTGTGTTCAGCATTGAATTTATTTCGGATGTCACACTCAACAAGAGTGGTTAATGGCTCATATGAAAGTAGACACTCATGATTATGTGGTGTTTCCTTTTTTACTAGGTTGTGTCAGGTGTACTATCAAAACAGCTTTAGTTGTGTGAGAATTGTTCACCCTGCTCACCAGCAGCTACATACAGTGCCTTGTGAAATTATTTGGCTCCCTTGAACTGTTTGACCTTTTGCCACATTTCAGGCTTCAAACATAAAGATATAAAACTGTAATTTTTTATGAAGAATCAACAACAGGTGGGACACAATCATGAAGTGGAACGAAATTTATTGGATATTTCAAACTTTTTCAACAAATAAAAAACTGAAAAATTGGGTGAGCAAAATTATTCAGCCCCTTTACTTTCAGTGCAGCAAACTCT
>JAFFST010005970.1:55840-75045 GCA_022414735.1 Noturus placidus
CAAAAAATTACAGTTTTATATCTTTATGTTTGAGGCCTGAAATGTGGCAAAAGGTCGAACAGTTCAAGGGGGCCGAATACTTTCGCAAGGCATTGTACAGAGCCATGATACTCTACACACAGAAACCCAACAGTGTCCTGACTAATCTTACAGCAGATTTGCAGCGATAAAATTATTCATTTATTTATACTGATTGAAAATGTGCAACAAGTCGATTTCCATTACGCCGGCAGAAGAGAACGGCAGTGTACTGCAAGAAATGGTTAATATACATGAAGGAGTCACCATTGTCAATGCTTTGAAACAGAGGTAAGGCTGTAACTTTATGTTTTTAACCACAGAAAAGTCTTCAGGAAAAACAATATTTCACCATTTGTTATTTGTCAATAATTTAACAGAGAAAAAAGAGAGGCTTGAGCCGCTACAACGGAAGGAATAACAGCAACTTACATATCTTCTTGATGTTCCAGAACAAAATGAAGTGTAAGTATAAGCAGATAAAAGAGGTGTAATTAATAATATAAAAAGACAATATAAATATTTGTAAAAAAAAAAAATTAAACATAATTCAAGTCATTTCTTAATTAAGCAAAAAAAAAAATGTAATCAATGGTAAGGTGTGGTCTAAGAGGAATAAGACACTTTGTGACATGCTGTTTTTGGTGGTAACGGTAATTAATTGTTTTCATATTAACACACCCTTAAATGTTTTATTCCAAATTGTTTTCAGTGATTTAACTGCTTTATGAATTCTAACATTTGTGCTACCATCTGTGGGTTTTTTCTCCCTTATTCATAGGTTGGCAGAACAGAAATTTCAATTCTGTACAATTTGTGATGGATGCCGTTTATATTGACCATGACACTTTGCAATACTGTTTGTTAAAAGCTTTTCACGTGTCCCAAATCTGCTGCATGTCTGTCCCTTTCCTAAAAAAATAGAAAAAGATGTGCTTTTCTGTACTAAACAAGCTGTGAAAGTTTTGGCAAGAATCTAGGAGAGATGGAATCAATAAGAGTTGTTGGCTGAGCTCCGAGCATCAGGCTTTGACCTCAGTCAAAGCTATGAGCTCAGGTTTCATGTATAAAACATAAAACACGACAGAGACCTGATGTTATAGTCAAATAATCAACTACCAGGTGGCATGACGAAGAGGATTTATTGTCGGCAGCTTAAAGTTGATTATTTTTCTATAACAGCATGCACCTGATGTGTATTAATCCTCTTATACTAGAACAATTTGCCTTACGTACTGATTGTTGACGTCTAGGATTAAACGGCTATCATAGGTGTGAGGTTGTCCATGTCGTGAAGTGTCATATGAGCTGATCATGACACATGCCTTTACTCCTCAACTGTTAGTAGACATTTCAGAATAAACAGCTTGATGGACGATCTCATGTTGAGGTTTGTTGTTAAGAGTGCCTTTGAAGGAAAATGACAGCATGAATGATTGTGAGTAGAACACTTTTTGTAAGTCGCTTTGGATAAAAGCGTCTGCTAAATGAATAAATGTAATGTAAATGTAGAACACTAAATTGCAGGTTGACGAAATTGTAAATGACAGAGAGGGGACAGTAATTTCAGAGAAAATGGAGACACATCAATGTACACTTGAAAAGACAACTCTATCTAATACACCACCTAAGGTGGTCCAAAGATGGCAGATTTCACATTCGTATGGAAATGTATTAATTTATTTGTTTGTTTCTTTCTTTATTTGTTTATTTATTACTTTTCCTAACTACATGTTCAAACATTACTAGTTATAAAGTGGCTCAAAAAATGGCTGACATTGGGCCAATGTTGAGCATATGTTAGCAAGTTTAATTTTAAGGTGAAGTTATCAAGCAGCTTCAAGCATCATCTAGGCAAATTCCTAACAAATTTGCACTTTAACAGATGTGACAGAATAAGACTTAATACCCATCACTGCACTATACCTGTTGCTTGTATTTATCAAGGCAGTTTGTATTGAGATAGCTAGCTATTAGCACTCTGCTAGCTTGTGTCATGTTAGCTATCTTGTAAGAAATTAGGAATAAAGCTGTTAGTCAGCTTTGCCCAATGTCAGCCATTTTGTTTGTGTCCACTGGCCAATTTTGGGCCATCAGGGCTAACAGATGTTCAGCCACATTGCCAACATAGGCCATATTGCTGGGTCAACGTCGGCTTAAAATCAGCCATTTTCTTGGGTCCAATGATGGTTCACCCAATTCCACTTGGTCCAAAATTTTATCTATTACAATTTCACTTTCCTATAATGTATATGTTACAAATAAAGCCTTTCTTCTTCTTTTTATTCTTTTTCTTCTATTTGGTTCCATGGTGAAATAGGACCTAGTTTACCATCAGTAACCAAAATCAGTGTGCGATTTGAAGCAGGCATCTTTTTCTAATGTGAACCTTTCTTGTACTTTTACTTTACAGATGTTATACTTTTCTACTTTGATGTGTGTGAATAATTTGAAGCTATGTTCTGTAGTTACCATTTAAAAGCTTTAGGCTGGACTATTGCCTTCATCGTGTAGGGAAGTACGCAGGAAGCAAACTGGGTGCCAGTGTAATTTTGTCCGTTGACTTTCAGCCACCATTAAATTCACCTTGCCAACATAAGCTCAACATTGGCCCAATGTCAGCCATTTTGTTGTGTCCACTGGCCAATGTTGGACCATCAGGGCCAACAGAATTTCAGTCACCTTGCCAAAACCGGCCATTGTTTTTGGGTCAATGTTGTCTTAAAAGCAGACATTTTCTTGGGTCCAATGTTGGTTCACCTTTAAATCTATTTGGGCAAAAATTTGATCAATTAAAATATGAGAAGAAAATAATTTTATTGTACTATAATGTATATGTGACAAATAAAGGCTTTCTTCTTATTATTGTTATTATTTGATTCGGTTCCTTAGTGAAATAGGACCTAGTTTACCATCAGTAACCAAAATCAGTGTGCGATTTGAAGCAGGCGTCTTTTTCTAATGTGAATCTTTCTTGTACTTTTACTTTACAGATGTTATACTTTTCTACTTTAACTTGCATGAATAATTTGAATATGTATTCTGTGGTTAGCATTTAGAAGTTTTAGGCTGAACTATTGCCTTCATAATCTAGGGAAGTTCCCAGGTAGCACACTGGGTGCCAGTGTAATATTGTTCATTGACTTTCAGCCACCATTAAATTCACTTTGCCACCATAAGCTCAACATTGGCCCAATGTCAGCCATTTTATTGTGTCCGTTAGCCAATGTTGGGCCATCAGGGTCAACAGACTTTCAGCCACCTTGCCAACATTGGCCATTTTTCTGCATCAACCTTGGCTTAAAATCAGCCATTTTCTTGAGTCAAAGTTGGTCCATCCAATTCCACTTGGGTCCAATATTTGATCAGTTAAATTTTGGGTCCACCCAGCAAACAAGTGTGCACTTTTAAGGACGCACTAATGCAAGTAACATTAGCTTCAGATAACATTATATTACTTGCCAAATGAATATTTGAATTAATATGTTGATGTATCACACTGTCAATGCACTTTTATGCAATATTCTAACATCGAGGACAAGATGACTGGTGAAGAATTCATATGGCTTTCACTTGTGACCAGATTACAGACTGCAGAAGCACAAACACACAGGCATACCAGATAAACAACAATTGTCTGACTGGAATGCAAATCATGGAGGACACGTAAATAATTCCGTATGGATATCAGGCAGTGCTATAATTGGTAGGCTTTCCAAAAGAACGACCACTACAGGTTAAGTAATAAGACCCGATAAGACATAAAACACATAAGATGCATTAAACCAGATTATATCAGATCACCACTGAATTCTCGATTCTGATTGGTCAGAAAGAGTTGAGTAATTTTCTATAACAGAAACTCTAAAAATAGTGCTGGCAATGTTACTTGTGTCACGGGGAAATCACTTATGATTACACACCCAAACTATAAATTTGGGTCAGAGGTTTATCAGAAAGGGCAAATGGAGATGAAACACAGGGAAAAAATATTGCACACCAGTCATAAACAAATAAAAACAAACTCTGTTTTGTTTAGTTTTTCTCGATAAGTGGACCTCAGCGGAACAAAAACTTCAATTCTGTACAATTGTCAATGGGTGGTTTTTATATTGACCATGACCCTCTGTAACTCTGTTTGATCAAAGTTTTTCACACATCTTAAATTGGGAAGATGTACTATATGTCACACACTTGCTGTAACTATATGAGAAAACATGGTCAGCATATAAAAGCAAGAGAATCAAGGTGAGTTGTCTCACCAGTAACTCATGTTTTGTGAACTTATACCATGGTGATGTTGAATTATCTAATCTGATTGGTCAGAAGGTATTGATACACCTGCTTATTCATGTAATTACTTAATCAGCCAATCACGTCACAGCAGAGCAATGCATCAATCCTAGAAATACAGGTCAGGAGCTTCAGGGAATGTATCAGTGTCTTTAACCGTGGCATGGTTGTTGGCACCAGATAGGCTGGTTTGAGTATTTCAGAAACTGCTGAACTCCTTGGATTTTCGCACACAGCAGTCTATATAGTTTACACAGAATGGTGTAAACTCATCCAGTTCTGCAGGTAGGAATGCTTTGTTGATGAGAGGAGACTGGCCAGACTGGTTTGAGCTGGCTGGAAGACTATGGCAACTCACATAACCACTCTTTACAGCCATGGTGAGCAGAAAAGCAAGCACAATATGTAGGTGGATGAGCTGCAACAGTAGAAGACCTCATCAGGTTTCACTCCTGTCAGCCAAGAACAGGAGTCTGAGGCGAGAGTGAGCATCGAATCCGAACATTTGAAGATTACTGTGGTTTCATTAACATTTCTATAGTAACACATAACTTGCAACTGTATATTGGATGATCCACACTTTTTCTTTTTTATAAAAAAATAATTTTTACCAAAGAATGTACAGATTTCTGGTGTAGCTTTCTGTAAGAAGACATTTAAAATGATTGTTTTGTAGCTATAAAGTTCCAGAAAATACTTGGAATTTGAAATTGAGATCGGGTTAATAACGACCATGCACTTTGGCACTATATTCAAATACAGATGACACGACGGCTGGTGAAGAATTCATGTGGCTTTCACTCGTGATCAGATTGCAGACTGCAGACACACAAACACACACAGTCATGCCAAGGACTCATACCAGATGTAAGATAAACAATAAAAGCATGACCAGAATGCATTTTTGTGTGGGATAGCATACGTATGCTTGTATCGGCTTTTCAGGATGTTCCAAAAATTGACAAGTATGATGAAGTGTTGTACAGAAACGGACCATAATGTCCACGTCTTAAATTCACTTTTAGAGTAATACTTTAAAGGTACACTAGGTAAAAGATCCATAGTAAATGTACACATCGATGGTACCACTGAAGTGACCAACCAACCTTTACTTTTTCCTGAAAAGTGTGCCCATTCTAGCATATTTATTCCTCAAATTGCTAACTTTTCCTCAATTATCTTCTGATTTATGCTCGATTATTTTAATCAAATCAGTGTGTTCTTCACAGTGCATGCTTCATGCTTCAAATGGCAAATCACATTGTTTTCCTTTTGTCAAGCTATAAATAATCATTGATTGTGAGATGAGTACTGAATAAATGCTGTTAATTTTAGCATTACTATTGAGCAGGTGCCCTGATCAGTTTCCAGTGCAACTGAGCATACTGATACAAGACCAGAGGAACCCAAGAGACTAAAAATAATATAAAAAAAAAGGTTGGTGAGTTCTTTGTGAGAGAGGAAGTAAGAGTAATTGCGAGCCCTACGCATCATTAAAGACCCCAATCCTCCTGATGAGGTGTGTGTGCGCCGGAGGAAGTGGATCTGAAATCGAAAGCCCGGCTCAGGCCTAAAATACATCGGACATAATAAGCGTTAATGATAACAATGTATACACACAGGTACTATATAATGTTCATCAACTAAGCACTTCATTTTACTTTTAGATGGAAACATGCCCGGGACTGCTGGCTTGTGTAGTTGTTTAAAAAAAAAAAAAAGGCTCAAACATTCCATCCTCTGACCTGAAAAAAAAAAAATAATATGTGGAAAAAAAGTTGAGTGGCTGTAAAGGAGAAATCACTTAAATGAGCAATTAGCGGAACAACCCATCAGACATGTGTGTGCAGACTAAGTCTATCGATCTGTGACACCTCCCTGTTTTCTTTGGCACAAGGTTTTAGACTACCGTGAATGGAAAGATGGTGAAGTCATTATTTGCTTTGGTTCAGAACTGGAGAACATATGATGGTTGGTGCAGCCAACAAACGAGCTTTTATTCAGCGGTTACTCATTTAAATAGATGGGCTACAAGTTGACTTAACAGTTTGTAGTATATTTTTGGTCAAGGTTACTCGTCTTGCTGCATTTACGTCTGTAATTTAGTTGTACTTTCAAAGTGACCTCATCAGTCAATATCACAATATCATTGAAAATAAAGAAAGAAGAGAATACAAGAGAGACTTTTCTTAATCCCGTGATCTTTAAGAATTCCAGATGACGCGACCTGATTTTCATTGTACATACATATCTGTAAAAGCAATATCCGTGGGCCACAAATGTCCCAAGAAGAACAAATTGTCTGACTTCTATTAATGGATGATGTTTGTAGAAAGAGTTCTTGCTTGAGAAATGGAACTCGAAGCCTTTTGCAGCCTTTCATTTCCAGTAAAACTGTTCACTTTAGATTCAGGCATCACAGTTATAATGTTAACCATATGGCAACAAGTAATTTATCTCCAATTTTTTAATAGGCAATAATACAAAACTACTATTTTCCAATATAACTGGAAAAATGGGCCTTTAACCTTGACATAACAAAAAAAAATGCTATATTATACATTGTTATTTTGAATATATAATTCTTTCCACTATTGCACATTGTTGCCACAATTTACCAACTACCCTCCCTGTTATTTTTTAAAAATTATTATTTTTTAAATTTTATTATATATATATTTATATGAAGTGTAAGAATTTAAAAAAAAGAAAAAAATATGGGACACATCTGGACTTGAACTTTTCAAACCCCAGTAAAGGGGGGAAAAGGGAAGAAGAAAAGTCGCTGAAGTTGTCCACACAGGGGCTAGTCTGACAAAAACAATACGTGTGAGTGATTGTGCCATCGAGGCCCGCAGACATTAAAGCTTCATCTGTCACAGCGCAGGCGTTTGCGAAAATGCCGAAAATCTGGAAGCCATTTTATCCACAGCGGCGAAAGAAAAAAAAGTGGGTCAGGAGCAGGCCGCCCGAATAAATCAGCAGTCAAAGGATCATTACACTTAAATAATCCTATTAAAATCGCAATTGCAGCACACCTGGGTGGGGCCATGGTGACAACAGCGGTTGCAGTCGATACCGGCGATTCAAAGCACTTCGACAAAACACACATTTTATACTCAAATAAATGTGAGAAGTCTAAACCACTCAGCCGCTCAATCACACCCAGGTACGCTCACTTGCAGATTTGTTCGATTTACAAACACTTTCAAGCGTGGCCTGTATCGCTTTCAAAGATTTTTTTTTTTTCCTAGGGAAAACAAAATTAACCAATCAGCTCTTTAAAGGATCGAATTGTGGACTTTTATTTTCCAAATAAAGCATACCACAGGTAACCCAATCTGGCTGAGCGGAGTCACGGATTATAAACCGCAATCCATTTTATATTGTGACCCCTCAGTGGCCTTAAAAAAGAGAGAAAGAGAAAAAAAAAAGATAAAGGGATGGATGGTTATTCCGCTTTAAGTGAGATGCTGGCCTGTCCGATCTGAGGGGTTTTTTTAGCAGGAAAAATTTTCTAACCGCATATTTTGCATAGGCCAAAGAAAGTTAGTTTTTAAGTAGTGCTTTGGGTTTTTTGAATAGCTGAGAGAACAAAGTATCAGATTTTGACCGGATCAGAGATCGGATGAAGCTGGGACTACTGAGTGTTGGAGAGACAGTGTATTATCCCCATAAACATCTGAAAGCATAAACAACTATGATATATACAATTTATAATGGAGGTAAACATTATGAAACCACACCGCTGTTAAATGCTTGATTCTGATTGGTCGATAGGTGTGGATTTATTTTCTACACCAGCAGTTCTGACTGTATTTCCCCTGTATGTTACAGGGGAATGCACTCTGTCTTGTACATTATTATTATAAGGAGATGTTTATTTAATGTTTTTAGCGAGGTAAAGCTATAAGGTTTTTCAAAGCATGAAAGTCTACAGGACTGCTTTGTAAGGTGTTTTGTGTGTGTGTGTGTGTGTGTGTGTGTGTGTGTGTGTGTGTGTGTGTGTGTGTGTGTGCACGTGTGTGTGTATTTGTGATTTTTTTTTTTTTTTGCCTTATTAAAATGTTTAAATATAAGAACAGGAATTAGCTTGTTTCATGGAGGTTCTATATCATTGAGCATAACAATCAATTGTTGAAAACATACTACATGTTTTTCTTTAATTAATAACAGGCAGAACTCGATGCCAATGGTGGCAACGGGGATGCTGCCCCTGCTGAAATGTCTACTCCTTCTTGTTAGTAGGTTGTGTGCCTCGTGTAGCCTTAAAATATACTTCAAACAGGAAAGAAGGAAAATGATCTCAGACATTTGACCTTTCTGTGAGCGCACTGTGGCTTAGTGGTTAGCACTTTTGCCTCACATCTAAAGGGTTCGATTCTCACCATAGCACTGTCTCCTTGTGCTGCGGGGGTTTCCTCTAGGTACTCTGGTTTCCTCTCCCAGTGCAAAGACATGCATGGTAGGCTGATTGGCATGTCCAAAGTGTCTGTAGTGTATAAGCTTGTCCATCCAGAAGAGGCCAGGTGATGAACAAACACAAACATTCAACATCATGCATAAATGTTTGCATCTTGTACTGTATGCAAAGCTTCTTGTCACATTCAAAAGAATATCTACGAATTACATATGAGATTAGATTGATTACAGTGTCTATGAAAGACCATAAATATCCAGTGTATCATTCTTCAAGCATACTATTCGGTAACTACGTAATGTTTTATTAATTAATGAGAAATTTATAGTATGGTTACCGCAAGTAGTTAAAAGACTTATTAAATTTGGTTTGGGGGTTAAAATCATTTGCAAAACATACCAATCCATGGCATCTAATTCAGATTTCATACAAATTAAGTTGCAAGAAAGGTTCTAGCCACTAAATCCCACTTCTCCCTCACAATAACTGTTCCCAACGCTTCAGCCGAGTTTGTATGGAAGTGTAAAACACAAACAAAATTTGACAAGACATGCTGTTAATGGAAAATAATCAATAATCAAACTTATGTTCCTATAAAAGCATGTCCTGAAGTCTTTTATTCCTATTAAACCATGGCAATTTGTCTGGAGGTTTTTTTTTTTTTCCTCACAAGAAGTTAATAAACAATAATAGACTGACAAACTACAAAGCCATACATCTGTTACAAAGCACTGACACTGGAGGCTCCTTCCAAATAAATGTTAAATAAACATCTCCTTATCAACCATGTCAACAGCTGAACATGTTTATTATTAAATCTGTTCAAGTGCAATAATATAATCATGTGATTTGGCTTCCGTCTATCCACGTTGCTTTTATAGAAAATGAATCGACCAATCAGAATTAAGAATATGATATAACTGTTATTTTTTTCAGATGGGTTCAAAGTGATACCATGTGTTATGGGTTGATGCGGTCCTGCTAAGTCGTGCACAGTGTTGTGTCTATGTCCATCGCAAAAGAAAGAAGAAAGATACCTTGTCACCGGACGCAAGGGGGAAAGAGAGCCGATACTCTGGTACGAGTTGAAGCCGTAGAGGCCTGGCAGCGATGCTATCTCCGGCTTCAATAAAGCCCAATGAGCTCATGTAATTTAGATTAATAAGGGGGGCTTTTCCCTGCTTGGAGCGCTGCCCAACAGCTCCCTCAAGCATTCGCCGCTGAATTGACTTTTTTTTTCGTCCCCCTCTCAGGCTTCTTTGCATCTCAATAGCCACATTCCAGGCTCCTATTTCTCTCCTTCCTTTGCCTCCGGAGCACTCTCTCGTCTCCTGTCCTGTCTTGAAAAAAAGCTCGCTTTGTGGCCATTTTACCTTGAAAGAGAAGGTCCGCCTCTCGGGCTGTCTAAAAGCAACAGAAGAGCACAGACGACCATTTCCGAAAGTGTTCTGAAAAGTTCTCCAACCCAAGCCATTTATTTATTTATCTATCAGAACTGGACACAAGCGTTCACACAAGTCACATTCTAGGAAATTAAATGTTTTATGTACTGCTCGTACAGTAAATCTATGAATTATGTGTGTGACTCGATTGGTTACAGCATCTTACATGATAAAATGTGCAGACCTGAATACTTATGTATGGCACTCACTGTGTATTGATCAGTAATCAATGCAAAAAAAAAAAAAAACTTAGAGGTCAGAATATGGTGTTTGGATGATTTGAAGAACACAAGTTAACATATAGTCAGATAAACTCCAAAGTTTGTAAGTAACTTGAAAGATTTGTCTCTTCAGATAAAAATAAAGGTTTTTGGACTCTTATTGCTGGAGCATACTGTACTGTATGCTCATCCTGCATGCTCGATATATTGTAATTATCTTAAATATGCAGCAACTGCGATCCAGTAAGAGCACTATACTCTGTTTCACTGCATCATCGGAACTCTAGAGCGGTGTGAGTTTGAGTAAGAGGGAGAACATACATTCCAATCTGATTGGAGGCTTTGTAAAGAAATCCCTATACCTCTGCAATCCAAAAAAAAAAAAAAAAAAAAGACAAGTAGTGAGATTTCTTTTATGCCTGGGGAAGAAGCAGAGGAAGGATTAAACTTCAGATCTGGACATAAGGAAACATAACATACATGTAAGACTGGGAGATAAGGGCAGGATGAATGGCAGGGAATGGTTTTCACGGTTCAATTAATTTCATTTAAAAGTGTGCATCGATACCATATTTTACAGACCAAGTAAGAATACATGTTTTTGGTACTAATACTGAATATGTTTCCTTTTCCCAGTTTAAACAGTGCACTAGAATTAAGCTACTAGACACTTTCTTTATAACATCAGATAGTTGACATTGGCGTGCATTAGCTAAGCTGCATGAGTTAGCAGTAGTGGGGAATGTGATGCTCGACGTACGTAAGGTAAGTAAGCTGTTTCGCCTAGCATTGTCTGTAGATGTTGTTTTCTTCTCGCCTAGCTAGTGTTTCCTGCAGGACTGGTTGCTGCCGCGTGCATTAATCTTAAAATATGTCCAGATTGCTACTCATTAGCATTCGAGTACGATTAAATGAACTTGGTATCAGAATACCCAATGCCATTTTTGGTATTGATAGAACAGATATATGTTGTTGTTATTAGGGGGCCAAGCACCGAAGGTGTGTAGGCACTCTATTGTTATTCTACCTTTTCTTATTATTTTTATTTTGCCTAGGGTTTCTATGACAGCCCATTGTACCATCTTGTAAAACATTTGGCAGACTGATTCGGGAGGGTCTAAGGAATATTCTGACCAAATTTGGGCCAAGTGCTGCTAACGCTCTATCGCCACCATCGGGTCAAATTTTTATGGTCATAACTTTTTTTTTTTTTTGATCAAGGTTCTTCATTAACATTTTTCAGCTCAAACATATACAGCAAATAAGATAAACAAAACAACCCCCCTCCCCCCAGTGCCAGACACAGAACATACATAATACATATTACAAAGCCAGACCTGCATAGAAAAGAAGAGATCAAAAGAAACAAAATCATAGACAATTAACAAATAATACTGTCAGCATCCACGTCCCTAAGAACAGAAAAGGTTGCCAGATTTTGTAAAATTTCCCAGTCGCTCCCCTGACAGTGTACCTAATCTTTTCCAACTTAAGATGACACATGACGTCCCTGACCCAGTGACCATACACTGGTGGAGCAGGATCCTTCCATCTAAACAACATTAATCTCCTGGCCAGGAGAGTACAGAAGGACATCATTCAGGGCTCATACCGTCTAAAAGGAGAGTTCTCTTGAGTCACCCCAAACAGTGCAATAAGAGGGGCCGGCTGTACTACACTTCCCAATATCCTAGTAAAGGTATCAAATATAGATTGCCAGAATGTGTACAGTTTCGGACAAGTCCAGAACATATACAACAGAGTGGCTGGGGCCTGTCTCCATCGATCACATGTGGGATCAATCTCATCTTTGAGAGTCTAGTTTTGGACCAGTGCAGAAGGTGAACAATTTTAAATTGGACAACCGCATGTCTGAGACAATGGTCATAACTTTTGAAGCATGTGTCCAAATTTTAAAAGCCTGGATTAAGAGGAATTCAACACATCCTATGACATCAAGTTCTGCAAAATCAAACATTCTATCATCTTGGAGTTTGTCAAAAAACTGTTTATTTGCTACTCCTCCTACAAATTTTGTCTAAGCTTCGTAAAAGTTATCAAAAAAATTTCCGAATACGCCAAATTCGATGTTTGTAGTGGGGCCAGGAATCTGACATCAAAGCCACCAAACAGGAAGTGAGATTATATCTCAGCAATGGCTTTGTTCACTGAAACAAAACTTGGTAGACACCTTCAGGACCATGACCCCAGGCTATGCAACAAATTTTTTAACAGCGCCACCTATTGGCTACAATAACGTTAAAAATACTTACATCTAACTAACTAAGGTGCTTTGCCCCTGAAAATTATTATTATGAATAATGTTTTTTTGTTGTTATTGTTTTTAAAAATTAATAGCTTTTTTTGACATTGTAAGGTAATTTTGTTTGATATCATCTACCATTATACCATGAGACTAAAGGACTAAAGTACAGCTGAATCACTCTTTAGGTAGAAACTAAAGGACTAAAGTGTTGCTGCATCGCTCTCTTTAAGTAGAAATGGATAAATCCCACTGGCACCACTATCAGCAGGTAGTTGAACGGCATTGTGAGTAATGTGAAAATACTGTGAAAATACACCAACATGCTAATGAAAAAAGTTTAAACCAGGAAAGTCAATTACAAAATAAATATTGGATGTCACTGGAGTTCACATATTGATGATAAATATTGATACGCAAGTCATTCAGGATGCATTTTTCTTTTAATTAAGAATTGATATAAAAACCAACCCCTTGCCTTTAGCATTATTATTGCATTATTAATCAAGGTATGTACCCTCTGCCTTTCTAACTGCCTCCAACCTTTTTATTTTATTTCTATTTTTTTCCACACTTTTGTAATGTCTGAGCAGCTTTTGGATTTCAGTATTCTCAATATTTGCCCCTAGAACTCCGAACCATAAAAATCTCCATTATAACTGTTCGAATCAGATCTGCAGGTTGAGAGGGTTATAGAAAAACGTCCGTTTAAAGTGTTGGATTTTACCTTTTTTATTTTTGTTTTTTATTTTGTTCTTGTTGCAGGATATTTCATTTGCAAACATTTGGAATTGGATTTCGCATACGAAAACCTGGCGACTGGTGTCGAACGTAAATACTTCAGTAAGCATGTAGTAGTGAAGAACAATATATTGTTGGAAAATGTAAGATAGAAGATAATAGATGAATGAGATTGATTTTAGAAAGCCATGCTCCCACTCCACTCCCTACACATGAGAGGGGGAAAAAGTGCTTTAATCTATTCTGTTTTTTTTCTGAGTCTCCCTCTTTTTCTCTATACAAAAACAAGAGATGAGCACCCTGTGTGCCCTTCTCGCTCTCTCACATACACTCTCTCTCTGTCTGAGAGGTGCCGCTTCTTGAGGTGTATAATGACAGTGTCCTTCAGAAAGACAAAGGCTCTCCATATGAGCTAATTTCCCACCATCCAGCCAGACAGCCCTGAATGAGACACACACTAAAACACTCAACAGTAAAGTAGGCCTGTCTGGCTGCGAGTGGATTAAGCGAACAAATACACCAGTAGAAAGGTATATGTGTGAAAGATGAGCGTTATTTAATATGTCCCAACCTGTACGGCTTTTACAAAATCGCCTTCGAGTGGAGAAAGGAAAACAGGGTGTCATTACTTAACAATATATTTTTACTCTTGTTTGTAAAGAGATTCGTTGTTGTTGTTGTTATTGTTGTTCTTGGATATCCAAAACTAATAATTTCTTTCAGATCAAAATAAACCACAGTTTGTCACATCTATTGGGGACATTTCACCTCCATGCCTGCAGAGTTCCCCTGCCCCTTAATACTAAGACATTTCCTCTTCCTGTATACAGACTCTGCATTCAATTTGGAACAAAGAAAACACATCAGGAAAGTCTCCTCCACTCTGAGTTCAGCAAGGGACATAATATCAAAATGTCAGCTCACATCATGAAAAGTACACAACGTAGCACTATATTACTTTTTAAATGGGTTATGCTGTATATACTAATATTTACTTTCGATCAATTAACAGACAGGCATATTTTCATGTTAAATCCATAACCTGTAGCTGGTTTGAAGAGGTTGCGTCCATGTCCCCCCCCTCATTTTCTAGATCAAATGCACATTTTAAATGGTGCACTTTTATCCAAAGCGCTTTACACTGTGTCTCATTCACGCACTCACTCACACACCAATGGTAGCAAAGCTGCCATGCAAGGTGCTAGCTTGCCATCGGGGGCAACTTGGGGTTCAGTGTCTTGCCCAAGGACACTTTGGCATGTGGAGTCATCCGGGCCGGGAATCGAACCGCCAACCCTACGATTAGTGGATTAGTGGACAACCTGCTCTACCACCTGAGCCACAGCCGTTTCATTTTCTACACCAAATGCACAAAAGACAAAAGTTTCCAACTTCCCACTTTGTAAGCATATATATAGCATTCAAAATGCCAAGTCTTGCCAATGTTTTGTTTGTCTAAAATCTTAGCATTTTTTCTGCGATTTCCATTCTTGTGTATTCTTCTGGATGTTCTGTGGATCTGGATGTTTTGCAGATTTTATAATAAACCTCACACACATTATTGGCCATTTCCACATGAAAATGGTTAGTTGCAATTACTTTTATACAGTGCTTTTCTAGACACTCAAAGCGGTTTACATATTATGGGGGGTGTCTCTTCAACCACCACTAGTGTGTAGCATCCATTTGGAGGATAAGACAGCAGCCATAGTGTGCTAGAATGCCTACCACACACCAGCTATTAGTGGAGAGGAGAGAGTGATGTAACTAATTCAGAGATGGAGATTATTAGGGGGCCATAAAAGAGAACGGCCAATGGGGGAATTTTGCCAGGACACCGATGGTGGGGTTTAGAGGTTGTAGTTTTTCTTTTATAAAAGCAATTGAAATTGTACAAGAATTCGAACTTAGAACAGCCATGAGTTATTTATTTTTTTCTGTTCCATTAACTTGATACTGTATCACAACTTTTGTCACTGTGATGGACACTACAGCAATCCTGAACAGGTGGTCAGTTTCATTGCCCGAGACTGGAACTGACCCAAATGGTTATTGTATGATATTTGAGACCAATGATGTAATGGTACTATGCTATTGTTATGTAACTTTCATGAAAAACTTTTGTTGTCTTAACACAAATTATAGGTCAGAAAAAAGAAACAACTCATGGCCTTTCTGGACTTCCGTAGTTTTAGTCCAGTGTTTCTTTTGATTATTATGTATAAAATTTAGCTCTAAGTATTCCGAGCTGACTAAAAAACATGATACAGTGGGGGGGCAATAAGTATTGAATTTACAGTAAACATTCATAACATTTAAGTCGATAAATAAAGTAATGTGAAATCAAGTGGAATGACACAGGAAAAAAGTATTGAACATGCTAAGAAAAATAGTTCTCCAAGGCAAGGTAAGGCAAGGAACCAACTGAAATCTGTAAGTATTATTACACATAACTTCATTTATGGGTTTTAATGTTTGGATTTCTTTATATGTGTGTATTTAATACCAAAGTCTGGTGAAAATGTCATGTGAATAGCCTCATTGGAAATATATTATTTCTTAATATGTTTAAATATTTGCATAAACATAAAAAACATTCAACAACTGATGCATAAACTGAAGACATTTCACAGACACTTGAGGAACAGAAATGGAATAATGAGTCCCTGAACAAAGGGGAGGTCGATATCAAAAGGAACAGTCAGTATCTGGTGGTCTCCCGCTAGTTTAAGTACTAAAGTGCATCTCATCCTCATGGACTGCATCAGATTTGTCAGTTCTTGCTGTGAGATGTTACTCCACTGTTCCACCAAGGCATTTGCAAATTCTTTATCACATCCGGGGTGGGACACAGGGTTACATGTCATTTTCCACTGCAAGGACAATCAGCTGAATGCCAATAAAGATCTTGAATCTGTCCTTCCCGTCTCCCTGTAGCACGGTTTTAAGCGCTGTTCACACCATTTAAAGCTCCAAATGATGTCAATGAGAGTGTTCACACTCAGGCGTAAAATGCATGGCGTCAAAGCGTAATTGTTTTTTTTTTTTAACGTCAGGGGGTTCCTTTTTTTTTTGGCCAACCAAAGAGATTTATACATTTGTTCACGTTCCCGAAAGCCGCTGAAGTTACATAAAAGTATGACTTGATGGTGCTCAAGTAAAAAAAATAAAATAAAAATAAAAAAAGACTAAGAAGATGCAAGCGTCCCCATTTTAGTGAGAGTGCATAAGTGACATAGCTGAAATTAAATGCTCTCTGCTAATAAATCCTTCTGCCTACACACACACACACACACACACAAGGTATCCTCTGAAAGCACCAGATTCAAAATACTAAATAAGTGTATTTATTATGTTGTGGCTATTTTTTTTTTTGACGACACGGAAATGCAAGCATATATTCTAAATGATCCATTTAATTATTTCAGTGTTGCTTTCTACAAATGATTACCCGCTGATTGATACACCATTGTATGTATTTTGCACCTGGTATATATATGCATATATGCATAAGTATTCTTGACCTCTTATTCAAAGTGCCCCATTATTACATTGTATTATCATATTGACGACAAAAAAGACTATTCATATTCAACAGTTAACCAATTTAGAGGGACATTAACATTGTTGAACACAACAATAATTGTCTTATGCCCGCCCAACCCCTCCCAAAAACAAAATTAGATAAAAAAAAATAATCTGGGTCTTCCCATAAGTATGTGAATGCTATTGTTGTAATGTAATTCAAATAATTACTTATTAAAAAAGAGTATACTGTTTAAATTGAGAATTTTAATGATTTAGCTTTAAATTGGTATTTATTGTAGTGGCCAAATCAACAAATACCTTACATTTCACAAAAGTGCATCCATGCTTTAGACAAAATATTGCAAAAAGTGTGTGAAAAGCTTCAAGACATAAAACTGGGCGGCTTTAAAATTAGGGCAGCTGTGGCTCAGTCGGTAGAGCGGGTTGTCCACTAATCCACTAACCGTGGGGTTGGTGGTCCGAATCCCGGTCCGGGTGATCCCATGCCGAAGTGTCCTTGGGCAAGTCACTGAACACTAAGTTGCCCCCAATGGCAAGCTAGCACCTTGCATGCAGCTCTGCTACCATTGGTGTGTGAATGTGCTCTCATTAGTAAGTTGCTTGTAAATGTAAAAAATGATATTTCTGTAAAGCTGCTTTGAGACAATGTACCATTGTAAAAATTGCTATACAAATTATTAAAAAAAAAACAAAAAAAAACTGGCTCTCTTCTTCTTCTTCTTCTCAGTGATTAGCGGGTGTCAGGAACGGAAAGTTGTGCAGCGCCACCTTGTGTACCGGGGGGATTTTTGCTTTTCAATAAGCACCATCTACTGTCAGGGAGTGAATTTGCACTTTCATTCAGCGAGTCGCCCGCATTTAATACATGGGTGTGAACACAAAAAACATGGTGAAACATGTCCCAGTGTGAACAGGCCCTTAGTTGTCTTACATTACAGACATTGCAGTTCATTGCTCTGGACACATCTGCAGTCCTCATGTCTCCCTGCAGCAGGTCTATGATATGTTCACGCAGGTGAGCAGGAACCCTAGACATCTTTCTTCTGGTGTTTTTCAGAGTCAGTAGAAAGGTCTCTTTAGTCTCCTAACTCATGGTAACTGTGACCCTAATTGCCTAGTGCCTCTAAACTGTCCGGGTCTTGAGGACTGTTAGACAGGTGCAATTGCAATAATTGTTTATGGTTCATTGAACAAGCATGAACAGCATCGTTAAAACCCTTTCCAATAAAGATCTGTAAGGCTTATTTGGATTGTATACACACACACACACACACACACACACACACACACACACACACACACACACAATTTAATTCTCTAATCTGATTGGTTGACTCATTTTCTATAACAGAAGCTCAGACTGTAGCAGCAGGTCTAATTCAAATCTCTGGTTTATATTAATGTGGTCATTTGAATATGTTGCTGTTTTTATAATAGCAGTTTGCACAAGAACTTGTACTATATAGTGGGCATTCTGTGTGTAATCGTTTTGTGCAAGGAGCTGTTTATTTAACACTTATGGATGGAGTCTCCAGTGTCAATGGTTTGGAACAGTCAGAGCTAAAGCTGTAAATGAATGTTTTCCATCTACAGGAAAGCCTTCAGAACATAAATAATGACCTTTGAGTTGGTAATAATTTGTTGATTTTTTTTGTAGTTTATTAATATTATTATTCCTGCCACATTAGCCAGATGTAGGATGCAAAAATGGAAACATGCACCAGCTTTGCTTCCTGTTCAACACACACACACCTAGACAGTTCTGTCTGCTGCTGCTTTTAGTGCCGTCTGCAGTGTGCGACTCATTTTCCTACAAAGAATTACTGAGTGAGTGACAGAGAGAGAGAGAGAGAGAGAGAGAGAGAGAGAGATGGGCATAGAGAGATGATTAAAGCTTCTGGAACCGCTGCTTTATTAATCGCAGCCACATTTGCCCGGTGCATTAAATGTTAGTGCCCTTGAAGGTCTACAGGAACACGCTGTGAAAGGAGAGAGACAAGGAGACATAAGAAAGTGTTAGAATAGAGAGAGGGAGACAGGAAGAGAGAGAGAGAGAGAAAAGGGTGTGAGAGAGATGCAGCTCAAGGCAGCTTTAGCCCTTTTTTAATGTCAACTCATTAGCTCTCGAAGTGTGTGTGTGTGTGTGTGTGTGTGTGTGCGTGTGTGTGTGTGTGTGTGTGTGTGTGTGATACCTTAAAGTAAGCCAGCCTGCTCACACTAACATGAATGTATTACTAGTTTCAAATAATCTCAATTTT
>JAFFST010005970.1:75065-85514 GCA_022414735.1 Noturus placidus
GGGGGGGGGGTGATCTTGGGTTAATGGCAGCTACTGTTCCTGCGGCAAACTAAAGAAATTTAGTTTTTTTTAAGGATGTGTACTCTAGGATGTGTCCATCTCTCAATTCCTGGGCTAATCTTCCTCCCTCATGGCCACCCACTGGACTGGACTGTTGGGTGTTTTATCTCTCACACACACACGTTTCTACCAGACAGACTAATGCCCCTAATAGCAGGCCCTTGTGGGAGTAATTGGAAGAGGAAGTCATTTTAGTGAGGGGGTGAGGACACACACACACACACACACACACACACACACACACACACACACACAAACACACACAAACAGGCTGTACCACATGGTCTGACAACATATTTCATTTCAACAGTACATAACATTTTAAAATGCATTTCCATATTGTGCGAATCTATTCATGCTATTCGAGGAAGCCATCTAATCTGATCTGATAAAGTCAGACACCCAAGTCAGACACACACACACATACACATACACATACACGCGCACACAAACACCAGGCGCCATTGTCCATCTGCCTCTCTCTCTCGCGCGCGCTCTCTCTCTCTTTCTCCCTCTCTCTCCCTCATCTCATCAGTGCCCTCCTGGTGCCTAATTAGCCGACATCACCGGCCATGGCTCACTCTTGACCTTCACACAGCTGAAGAATTTGATGTTCGTAGTTTAGGAGCAGCACTGCAATTCCCATCAGCACTGGCTGTGCATGTCAGGGCCTTGTAAGAAACTGATGGAGGATATGATTAGAGATACAGTTGAAGAGGTGTTTAATCTGGGGAAAGTGTGACATGAATTTTGATAGGGGATGCTTGCTGGGAAGCTACAAATGTCTGAACGCACTACAAGCTATAAAATGGAATTTATGAATTACAGCATGTCAGCATAAGCACTTCAGCTAGGATTTATTTTTTTTACGCTGAACATATTTTCTAAGATGATAAGCATAAACCTTTAGGCATTTATCTGTCTATCTGTCATTCAAGAAGTATATGGTTCTGTGCGTACTCGTAACAGCTTTATGCCTACTGTGAGACCCCATGCTATTAAGGACAATCATAATGGTTTTTAAACAATATAGCAGTTACTGATAGATAGTAGAATTCTTTATTTTCTTACCATTCAGTATCATGATCAGCTGTCATTATGCAAAGCTGTAATGATGATAATGTAATAACTCAAACCCAAGAATAGTTTACAGAACAAATGTTAAACAGCACATCGAGATAAATGACCAAAGTAGAATAACTTATAAATGTGCGTACAAAATAAACTCAAATACAAAATATGCACATTATTAGACACAGCGAATGGGTGTGTGAGTGTGCGTGAATGAATGTGCACGGTAATGGGTTGGCACCCCATCCATTGTGTCCCTCACCTTGTGCACCGATTCCCCTGGGATAGGCTCCAGGCACCCTGTGACCCAGTGATAAGTTGTACAGAAAATGGATGGATGGGATGGATTAGACACAGTTAGTGCATAGGTGTACAGTTAGAGATTATAGCTCTTCTTTGTCCATGCATAATCTGTTTTCATCCTTCAGAAAGTTCCATTTTTGACCATTCAGTACTGTTGGCTAAATAGTTTCGATACAATCCAGAAAGAAATGCTGGTTGAGATTAGGCTTGCATGAGGTTGTCCCTTTAGTTAGCCTTAGTCTAGGTTTGGGGTTGGTCTAGAGTTAACCTTGTGGAGGGTAAGGGCTGGGATAGAATTATGGGTGGTTTAGGGGTAGCCTTGGTCCAGGGTTGGTATAGAATTAGGCTTGGTCTAGGATTACTGCTGGAGTAAGAGTAGGGTTTGTATAAGGTTAGGTTTATTGTTGTACTTCGAATAGTGCTGGAGTAAGAGTAGTGTTGGTCTAGGGTTAGTGCTAGGGTAAGAGGTCCAGGGTTAGGGTTGGGTTGGTCTAGACCTAGGCTTGGTCTCGGGTTAGTGCTGCGGTAAGAGTAGGGTTGGCCTAAGGTTAAGATTGGTTTGAGATAGGGTTAGCCTTTGTGTAGTGTTAGGGTTGGTCTAGAGGTAGGGTTAGCCCTGGGCTAAGTTTAGGGTATATTTGATCTAGGGTAAGGGTTGGTCTATGGTTAGAGTTGGTCGAGGTTTAACCTTGGTCTGGACTTAGCCATGGTCTAGGGTTAGGTTTGAGCTTGGTTAGCCTTGGTCTGAGGTTAGCCTTTGTCTAAGAGTATGATTGTTTTGGGGATGAGGTTGGGTCAGACCCAATTCCAGGGTTGGGTTTGTCTAGGCTTAGGGTTAATCTAGGGTTCAGGTTGGTCTAGGGTTAACATTGGGCTAGAGTTTGCCTTGGGCTAGGGTTTGTTTAGGTTTGGTTTACAATAGTTGTTTCAGACTGTAGAATGTTACGCTTGATACACCCGGCCACATACACTACCATATCAGTATAACTGCTGCTCTGAGAATGAACCACCACTCATACCAAATCTGGGCATTTGAGGGTCATATGCTGGAAAATGGATTATTAAAATAAGAGCCAACTTACTGTCAAAAACTAAATTGGAATGTTCTGACAGAACCTTTTTGCTTTTTTTTTTTTTGACTTGGCAAACTCCCTATGTCTTTTCACATCAGAACAATAGAAGTAATCACTGTCAAGTCTGCCGCTTTGGAGCATTTTCTGCACCTTGATCTTTAATGTGATGCATTTCAAAGAGCAAATGGCATCTGCCTCAACCCCCAACAGCTGTCATCAGTTTCATCCAGAGGTCAGAAGTCAACAGCAGTGGAGAAAACAGTCCACAGTCCACGTAAAAATGCCATCACCTCCGTGACTGAAAACATAGACAAATACGAGTCACTCTATGGCCAGACAAATTCGACATGGCATTCCACAACTGAAATTTATAGAGAGCTATCTTACAAAGATCATGGAAAGTTACAGTATGCTTGCGTGTGTGTGTTTATGCCCAAGATTCCCCTTTGCCTCAGTGAGTAATTTTCACCTGGATACCGAAGATTTGTACTGCTGCTGTAAACATAATCAAAGTCATCCCAAGACTCTGATTCACAGTCTTCTCATACCGAACTGAGCTAAACACAATTCAGGAGGATTCCATTTGAATCTGGTTCCAATGTTCAAAGTTTCTTCCTCATGTGCTCTCGGAGAGTTTTTTCTTGCCACTGTCACCACTGGATGCTTGCTTTGTTTGGAATTTAAATCATCAACTGTAGATTGAAATACTGGGCAATGAAATGGGGAGGAGCCATCAAAGTACGCTGCCATTTAAAATTTCCTGAATGGCCAATGCATTACCCAAAATAAAAACCACAAAAAAACATTTTAGGGTTGTTCCCTTTGGGGCTCTTCCAATGACGTCATGGCCGCACACTCTAATCTGTCGTTTTCATTTAGTCTGAAAAGTTAGTGTTTGATCTATTATGTTTCTACTCTATAAAAATCCAACCTGGATACTACAGAGGCAAGTATACGGGCGGCTGTGGCTCAGTTGGTAGAGCGGGTTGTCCACTAATCGTAGGGTTGGTGGTTCGATTCCTGGTCCACGTGACTCCACATGCCGAAGTGTCCTTGGGCAAGACACTGAACCCCAAGTTGCTCCCAATGGCAAGCCAGCACCTTGCATGGCAGCTCTGCTACCGTTAGTGTGTGAGTGTGTGTGTGAATGGGTGAATGAGACACAGTGTAAAGCCCTTTGGATAAAAGTGCTATATAAGTGCGCCATTTACCATTTAAGTAGTATAAAACATATTATGTGATTTGAGGCATAAGCCTAAAATGATACAGTTAATCCATTCCAAAAAGTTCATTTGAAATATAAAAAATATACATTAAAGAATGACATGAAAGATATGGTCTAAAGATAAATTCAAAGTAATGCAAAGGTGCGTCGAAATAAACAAAATTCAGAAGGAAAATCTAAATTTTTATTTTATTTTATTTATTTATTTTTTATAAGGAAGGCTGTAGATCTACTGAAAGATGCTGTTAAGTGCTTACAGCGCACATATGGGTGGAAACGTGAGACAGGAAGAAGCACTGGCAGACAGGAAGACAAAAGGACAGAGACGGTGAGCGTGTGTGTGGGTGTGTGGGTGTTATTTGTAGCAAAGCAACAAGAAAGGGTGAAAAAGGGAAAAGGAGAGGAAACACAAAGATAGGACAACATAAAAGGTTTCAGGGGAGGATGGGAAAACAGGTGAACACACACACACACACCTTTCCTCTTCTTTGATCATTATCAAAGCATCAGCGACAGCCTTGATGGCCAAATATAACGGTTTCTACTCTTATTTTGCTTCACCACAAAAAAATATTTGATTCTGACAATTTATTTCACTCCAAGATGTCTTCATTGGTCTAAAGAAATGACAATAATACAAAATAAATCAGGTTTAGCAGCAATAAAAGTGTGTTTTATGTTGAGCTACACATCTTGCCACTTTTCGTTTATTACAATGTAAAAAATCGATGTTGTGTTGCCAGGGCCTTAGTGGTTAGCACGTTTGCCTCGCACTTCGGGGGTTGTTTCCTGCCTCTGCCCTGTGTGTGTGGCGTCCCTGTGCTTTACGTAGGTTTTTGTCCAGGTACTCCGGTTTCCTCATGCAGTCAAAATACATACATTGTAGGTTAATTGGCATCTCTATATTTTCCATAGTCTGTGAATGTGTGTGTGCAGTGCGTAATCTGGTCCCAGAACACTACGAATGCAGTGATCCAGCAGGTCTGGAGGTACGGTGACAGTCACGGTCCTCGAACAGACATGTAAAAGTGCTTCCAGTATCTCACGTAGCCAACGATATTCAATGCTGATAGGTAGGCCTATGTAATTGATCACACTGGCACAGCGACGTGTGATCTCAGTACAAAGGGAAGCATTTATGGATTGCACATTCTGTCAGCTTATGTGCTGCCACCTCAGTTCGCTACAAAACACATTTGCCCAAAGCACTTCGAAATCAAAGCTACGTGTCATACAGTAAGCGTACTTACAATAAACTAACATTAACTGCACAGCATAATCAAGAAAAAAATCGTCTTACCAAACACAAAATATCCCATAAAGCTGTCATGTCAGTGTCTTCCTACTCTTCCTGTCTCTCTTACGTATCCACGAGTCCACAAATTGCTCGGGATTGAACTTTATAAGCGGAGTGCCCACGATGTTCAAAAACAAGCTTGTGGGAACGGGAAAGGATGCACGCTGCGAGCTACAAATGAGATTCATTTCGGACAAAACCTGCTCACGGTCCACTGGAGATCGGTGTGGTGTTTACAGTAGCCATCAACTGCTTCAGTCCTTCTGGAACATTTTGTCTATTTGAGTCCATGTACTCCCTAAAAGCCAGTGTTGACTATATGTGGGCTGTTAACTGTATTCAATTCCGGGCAGTCAATCTCATTTTCAAAACCATGCGCAGGTTGACAATGTTAAGCCTCGTAAGTGCTTCTAAAAACCTCCCACAATCAGGCTAGCGTTATCACTGCTATCCGTGGGAACGGTCACCAAACTGCTTCCTCACTGACCTGCTGCCGCTTGCTCTCTTGGACTCTTGTCTTTTTAGTATTTTGTTTGTGTTCCAAAAAAAAATGCTGGTAATGACAACCTCTTTCTTTTCATTATGACACACTCTACAATGCATACTGTAGGTGATTGGAGGCTTCACTTTTTGACAATAAATTCAGGTGACCTTTGAAGTTGAAATGATTGCTTTATGTGAATGAAGCTATTGATTGGCTATTTGCAATATTTGAGCATTTCTGTTGTTTTGGGGTTTTTTTGTTGGTGTTGTTCTGTTTTACTTTTGATGAATTTAAAAGCAAAACTATTTATTTTGATAATATTGTTGTGGGAGACATTACACCCTGCTGCAGAGGTGATGCATCCAGATAAAAAAAAGGTTCCGGAAGGCAGTTGTACTATATTTTAGAGGTGCGAGATCCTGTTCCGGCATGATCCGGCTCAAATTTAGCTCTGGGTGTATGAGTATATGCACGATTGTGCCCTGTGATGGGATGGATTGGCACCCCATCCAGGGAGTCCCCTGCATTGTGTTCCCAAGGGATAGGCTCCGAGAGAAGCTGGTGAGGGAACGATGTACGTGATAACAGGAATGTTTTAGAAACCTTCTACAACAGTAGTTCTTTAAGGTTTGTAGCCTGCAACCCCTTTAAGTGTAAAATAAATTCCACGGACCCCCTCGGTATATAGGATTTCATGAATATCATACAGAAAATTTGTCAAATAATAATTTTGGAGCCTTCTATTCCTGAACTTTCCACTGATAGATAACATTAGGGCTTTAATTTGGTGCTTGGACCCATAACTATAATAACCTTGAAAATATGGGTTGTGATTTCCACTGCTCTAACTAACAAACAAACAAATAAATAAAATCGTGGACTTCATGGCTATGCTTCATGGACCTCATATCATATCATTCTTAATTATTTTTTTAAGTGCAATTGTTGGTAAACTGCTGTGATATAAGTGGACTAAAACACGTTGGGACATGCTGAACTTGGTAAATAATAAACTTCTGGGTGGTAACAGTAACAGTATTTTGTTATTTTCCTAGAGCAATTTCCTAACATGTGATATGTACAATTTTATCATGACACATACAATTTATATAATAAATATAACAACAATCAGCATTAGTATCATATCATAGCTGTGATTTCCTTCTCAGAATCTCAGTTAATCTTGTTATGCCAACTTGGAACGTAAGTAACTTCTCAACTTCCTTAAAGTAAGCAAAATTATTCACGTAACTGGATTGAGTAAATTAAAATATCCACTTTTCATAACCTGTAATGGAACAATTTTTGGAAAAATATGTTGCCAAATGGATTTATACATTAATGCTCAATTAACACAATAAGAATTTAAATATTTAAATGATACAAATAACAAAATTTTAAAAATCTGACATCGAGCAGCTAAATATCTATCTAAAAAAAAACAGTCATTGAAAATTATATAATTTCTTTAACAAAATAATTTAACACTTATAGCATTTCGACATGCTCCTCCACTCCTCTGACAGTCTTAAACCTGTAAGAATCTGTAAATGAATTTGCTGGGAACATCATATCTCCGTAGCTTTTAAGGTGACTATAGTGGATTTAAGGCAATATGCACAGATTTGGATGGAGCTACAGTAGAGTGCATTAGCCTTAGCACCTGTGTCCACACAGCCTGCTCCAATCAGCTGTACAGCTAGCGCATTAAACGTGCCCAAGGGCGTCTCTTAATGCATTCGCAAACACTCCCACATGTCCCTTTATCCCTTTAGCACTCAGGAAACACAGCTTTAGCCAACGGGACGTGCTGTCCTCATGTCTATAAGCAAAACGCTCTCTTTTTGTCCGTGGACATGTTTGCCATCTCCTCTACATGAAAGCTCCTAATGTATTTCACACATCGTTGGCTTATGGAGTGTGTGCACACAGAGTAAAAATGATATAGGTGTTTTTCAGGGTGTGAAATTAGAAAACCCGGCAGGCTTTTAGGAACATTTGGACTGGAGATGTTTATAGTGTACACAAGGATTCTTTCAAGCAGTGTGACTTTTTGGGTGATTTCATAATTGGCGTGCCATTTGTTTCCCGCTGATGTTACATTTACAAATATGTATGTAAAGTAAAGGCCAAAGGCATTTTTGTCCATGGCTCACTATAACTACTCTTGCCCTTGAAATACAGTATAATCAAAATGAAACCTAATAAACTGCAGATTATTATTATTATTATTATTATTATTATTATTATTAATAATAATAATAATAATAATAATAATAATAATAATTGTATGGTTGTTGTTGCTGTTGTTGTTTGCAGTGGTGGTGGTGGTGTTTTGATGAGGACAACATAATTATTTTCATTGTTTTTGCTGCTACTACTCTTATTATTGTTGGACAGAATTATTATTATTGTTGTTGGTGGTGGTGGTGGTCATGGTGGCATTGATGACAACATTATTGTTGTCGGTGATACCGACAACATTATTATTATTATTAATATTAATATTATTGTTATCATTACTCTTTAAGGGAGAGAAAGGAGAGGCTGGTGTGAGAATGACTGTTTATAGCGTATATAACGTAAGTGATAACTGGGTCGAACTTTCATGGACGTCCCACAACATTAAACGTATCTATAAATTGATCAAAAGTAATCAGATTAAATTGCTGTGGAATAAGTGAGCTGTGGGCGGCTGTGGCTCAGTTGGTAGAGCGGGTTGTCCACTAATCCATTAATTGTGGGGTTGGTGGTTCGAATCCCGGCCGAAGTGTCCTTGGGCAAGACACTAAACCCTAAGTTGCCCCCGATGGCAAGCGAGCACCTTGCATGCAGCTCTGCTACCATTGGTGTGTGAGTGTGTCTCATTTGTAAGTCGCTTTGGATAAAAGTGTCTGCTAAATGAATAAATGTAATGGAATAAAACACTATGAGAAGGTGTTATTATACTGAATGTTATTGGTAACAGTAACTCTACTTCACCACCCCGTTATTCATAATTTTTCTATAACAGCACACCCTGTCGTGTTTTTCTCTTTATAATTACAGTACACTATTATATTATCATCACCAGTTTTTGCATGCAGTCGAAAACATTGTGATTTGGTTTGTTCTGGTTTATTTTCTGCCAGTGCATGGGTTATTAATGATCATAGAAATATAGAGACGGAGGTTTAATTTCCCCCTCACTGAACTTTCCCTAGCACAGTTGAATAACTACTCTCTCAAATCAACAGTTTATACGTAAAAAAGTATACATGTCTCTCCTGTCAGGCATTCCCGTGTCTGCTCCATTAACGTTTTTCCACTCAGATAGACAATGATAAAGATGAGTCGCCTTACATGGACCGCAGGCTGTATAAACGTGTGTGTGTGTGTGTGTGTCTTAGCATGAGTCTACATGAGCGCATTATTAAGACCACTTTCAGTTAGGGCACTGGGCGGAAAAACACACAGCTCCGTTAAAGGAAAAATAAACACTTTACACGATTGATGACAGACAGGCACGGCGACCTGCCGCCATCTTTCTGCCGTCATCGCTGCTCTTTTTCATGCTGATCACACACAGCTCTGATTATTATGAGAATTTTTTTTTCCTGCACACAAAAAAAATGCTTAATGTGTGATTTCTGTGCGAAGCCGTGACTGGTTTCTGTTTTCAATAAAAGTAACTGTTTTAGCCGTCGCATGTGGTCTGCAGTAAATTGGACAGGACTCACCTGCAGGGCTCAAAGGCTTGAGTCTTATTATAAGAGTAATTAACCATAAATATTTATCACTGACTATGTTTAGCTGTACAGCAATAATCTAATTATTAACCTTATATTCTGAATACAGACAATCTTGTGATTAAGGTGTTTACATTAGTAACTTGGACTCTATTTCCTCCTATGGCTTTTAACCTACATTCACCACACTTTCACACATTTGGATTAAAGTTGGATAAAGATGTGCTTGTGTTTTTCTAAGGGATCAGACCTTCCACTTGTCATTTATCCCTGTTTTTTCTGCCTCTTTTCCCTGCACTCACTTTACTTTAACTGCTCTAATTCATTAATTTCTCAAGACACAATCTGGCACCCTGTCCAGGGTGTACCCCGCCTGGTGCCCGATGCTCCCTGGGATAGGCTCCAGGTTCCCCCGTGACCCTGAAAAGGAGTAAGCGGTTGAAGATGGATGGATGGATGGACAATCACCAAAATTCACATGGTCAAACCTGGGTAGACCATGACCCAAGGAACCAAATTGCTGACAGATTGCACTCATCCTTCTCTTTCCATCCATCCTTCTTCTCTTCCCCATTCATTGCTTTGAGACTCAATTGTCTGAATTCACTGTTTCACCAAAACATTTTTGTGTAAAATTGTTAAGCTTTCAAATAGAAACTGTTGTTGCTGGTGTTGTTGTTGCTGGTGTTAATGACAACAACATTATTGTTGTTGCTTTTATTATTATTGTTGGTGGTGGTGGTGGTGTTGATGGCAACATTATTATTGTTGTTGCTGTTGTTGGTGGTGTTAATGACAACAACAATATTGTTGTTGCTTTTATTATTATTGCTGCTGTTGGTGGTGTTGGTGTTGATGACAACAACATTATTATTTTATCTTTCTCTTCTCCCCTCCTTTATAGACTCCACATTCTCTCTTTGGGAACAGAAGGGTCTGAAACGCTTTGAGGATCTTTTCATCAACAATGTGTTTGTGAATTTTTCTGAATTATCCTCGTCATACAGCCTGCCTCCGACTCACCTTTTCCATTCCATTCCATTCATCCTCTACTGCTTACTCCCTTATCAAGGTCACGGGGAACCTGGAGCCTATCCCAGGAGGCATCGGGCACAAGGCGGGGTACACCCTGGACAGGGGTCTCACCTTTTCCGTTTCTTTCAAATTAGGCACTGTGTCTCCTCCCTATTCACTGGGTTTCCCTCCTT
>JAFFST010005975.1:3322-23891 GCA_022414735.1 Noturus placidus
GAACAAGGAACACACCAGGTAGGTCCGAGATACTGTTGTGAAGAAGTTTAAAGCCGGATTTGGATACAGAAAGATTTCCCAAGCTTTAAACATCCCTAGATGACCCTCTAGATGACCTGCAGAGATCTACAGCTGAGGTGGGAGACTCTGTCCATAGGACAACAATCAGTCGTATACTGCACAAATTGAGAATCTGTGGAAAGAACTGAAAACTGCTGTTCACGAACGCTCTCCATCCAACCTCACTGAGCTCGAGCTGTTTTGCAAGGAGGAATGGGCAAAAATTTCAGTCTCTCGATGTGCAAATCTGATAGAGACATACCCCAAGTGACTTACAGATGTAATCACAGCAAAAGGTGGCGCTACAAAGTATTAACTAAAGGGGGCTGAATAATTTTGCTCGCCCAATTTTTCAGTTTTTTATTTGTTGAAAAAGTTTTCATTTCATTCCACTTCATGATTGTGCCCCCCTGTTGTTGATTCTTCAACAACTGAAATGTGGCAAATGAAATGAAATGTGGCCTGAAATGTGGCAAAAGGCCGAACAGTTCAAGGGGGCTGAATAATTTCGCAAGGCACTGTATATATATATATGTATATATATATATATATATATATATATATATATATATATATATATATTTACAAGGCACTCGAAATAAGGACAGTAGTGGACATAAAGAGGGAGTGAAAGGACTAGGGATTGTGAAACTAATATGCTGTATAATGGTTTAGTTATCAGTGCAAATTATCAGCTGAACCATAGCAACAGCCAATAGTTTAATGTTATCTTGAACATTTCTAAGATTATTTTTTATTATTATTAAATATGCAGTGTTTCAAGGAATGTATTTAACAGCTGCATATGCTTAGCATATTGCAAAAGATTAAACAAGAAATTGAAACTAGTCCATATGAAAACTCAAAGGAAATCGCAAAGGAAAAGTCTTTAACCATTGTGAATAAGACTTTAGAACACCACAAACCTGAGTCAAACAAATTTGATAAGTTCTAAAAAGAAGAAAATACAATTGGCAGACAATTATCAAACCATTATCAGTTCAAGCTTTCTGTAACAAGAAAGTCTGCACTGTCCAAACTTGCTATTGATGTTCTTGACATTCAGGATATGTATTTACACTCCGAGTTTTAACACCTGTTTCAGAAACTACAATCTTCACAATCAGCTGATGCTTTCTGTTGTTGAATGCAAATGTAACAAGACTAAGAGAGAATGAGAGGTCAATAGACCCAGCAGAGATGGAATTAATGGAGCATGTGTCATATGAGTCAAACGAAAGTCTGAGGTGAGATAAGATTTAGTTTTTTATAGATGGACTAGCTGTTCTATGACACTGCCTCACATGCTGCTCCAGGAATTGCACAGCTGTTCTTGGAAAAATCAAACCCTCACATAATATGCAAGCATGCCTAATATATGTTTGCACAACAGAGTTAGGAATGAGTAGCAGAGTTAATTCTGAACTGCATGGACTGAACTTCTATATAACCATGCAGAATGAGAGCAAAACAACGAGTGAGAAATGTTATGCTCATTTTGTATTGTATATTACACCTTTACACTGATGTATTATCAATAAAATCTTCTTTGGTGCCCAGTATATTAGCATTTATGGCTGTCCAATCGGAGGGCAAGTGGTTATTTTAGTGTATCCTTCAAGCCATATAATGATAATAAAGCCATGTTATTAAAATGTACAATAAGAGCAAAACTTTACCTTTTTGCTTTACCATATGACCTTGTGCAAGCAGTAAAGTGCTGATTAGCATGGAGAGTTCAGTAAAATACTGAGATAAGATTGTGATAGGCAGAAGGAAAGCACCAATTTGCTGGTCTTTTATTATATACACTGCTAGAATAGTTTATTGTCGGACTCTGGGTATGTTCCATAATCCATCCGCCTGCAACTGGAACTATCCCTACTTACTTCATTCAGCAGAAGGCCTCAGAGTGAGCTGACACAGAAAAAAAAAGTGTTAGCTCTTAGGACTAGCATTCAAGTCATCAGAATGCCACCAAGCTTTACCCAGCTTTCATCTGTCAAAAAAACTGCAAGCTGTTCATATTTTATCCCCTGTGCCTTAGTGTAACTGCTGGTAGGATAATTTGAAAGTAAGGTTTGCAAATATGACCTAAAAAGTGACTGTAACAAACTGAGAAGATTAAAAACAGCTTTGAATATAAAAATGAGTAATGGAAGTCAAGGCCTCTAAATCATTCACAATGGGCCTCATTATTCAAACTGGATATAAATTAATTTATTTGCAATCATTCGCAAAAGCATTCAAGTAAAAAATGTGGTATTCATGAAAAAACAGTTAGTTCAGAAAAGTGCTTCTTTCTAGTGAGAGTTTGTATAAATTTACATGTAAGGAGATTCAATGAAAACCTTCAGATTGTATAACTTGAATAAATGGATTATTCTCCAAAACGTGCATAATTTATTTATTTCAGTTAAACACATGAATTTAA
The DNA here is from genome assembly GCA_022414735.1 of Noturus placidus. NCBI lineage: Eukaryota > Metazoa > Chordata > Actinopteri > Siluriformes > Ictaluridae > Noturus > Noturus placidus. The sequence continues at coordinate 5,817 of JAFFST010005975.1, forward strand.
TGAAAAATGTGTGAAATATATATCACTGACTTGAAAGTACACAAAAGAGCAAAAGAAATACTGTTGCTAAAAAAAAAATGAATAATAGCTGATGTGCTGCAGTGGCTGAGCTGCATTACTGGAAGTTTTAACTCATGATGTGCTTAGGACACACATTGTCGCAGTTCCGTCACCATTTTTATGTTTTTATCCTTTTTAAAATTCTTTTTTTCATTTGACAAAAACTTTTAGTTCAGTTTGGCCTTGGAAAACATTTACACACTTTACTAATGATAGATATTCTAGATATGCTAAAGATGCACACATGGCCCCAAAACCCTGCACACACTGCTGATTCACACTTCTGAGAGGTCAGGCATGCTTTGTAACCATTACATTTTGACCTGTGGAATGCTTAGATAAATGTTAACTTAAATTTTATTTGTGAACCATCCAAGTTACTGAGCAGCATGTTTGTGGAAACATAACTCCCTGTCTTAACATATTTTTTTATTTGTAATATTGTGTTGGCACCAATCAGGTGCCATAATTCTTTTACAACTGGGCATAGTGCAGTTACAGCTGCATTCATCAAACACCAAGATACCTGACGGTAACCGGAGTGTAATCACCATTATCATAAGGTTCATCAGAAACTGCTTTTATTTAACAGCAAAATAAATAACCATAGTAAAAACAGTCAGTTACAGTACGTTTCAGTTCCCTTTCAGTTTCTTTCATCCAGTGCTTTATTAAAACTCATTGACCTGCTGATCTTGGGTGATACTAAAAAAAGGTCAGTAATATTTTTACCTACTTGAAAATAAATGCAAGGCACATCTACAGCTGTAATGTAATGGATTTTTATATCTTACATTTTTTCTATTGTTTTATATCTTTTTGGTATGATTAAAGGAATTTCATTAAGTGTTCAGTTTATATAGTTTTGTTATTGTAAGTACTGTAAGTACGCTGTGCACAAAGCACTTTACTGTGTATGCATGAGCAGCAATGGTGGCCATACGCTCTAAAAATAGTACTTTGTTAAGAAAAGCACAAGGTGGATGGAGTTTGTGGTAATTATTGCTTATTAGGTAACTCATTAAGTAACTCATTTAAGTAACTCTCGGTTAGAGAGCTGAATGGTAGCAAATTGTAAAAGAAAAAAAAAACAAGACTTAAGGAACTAAAGTGAGAACTGATAATGTCCTTTCTTATCTACTGCCAGTAAAGTGTGCTGTCCAGATCTGATAAACTCAGGAACAGAGGGTACATGAGGCCACCTTGCACTCAAATATTCTCAAGATGAGGACAAAGGCTTGTATACTATGTGAAATACTGGAACTTTGGCACCATATGAGAGCTTTTATCAGACTGCAATGCAAAGAAAATTTTCATTATAACCCCTGGCTCCTCCTATGCTTGGTCACAAGCATCAAGCTTCATTGTGTACAAAAGGGACCTACACACAGGAAAGTCCTGCCTTTTAATGTTTCACTGACTGATTTTGAGTTTATATATTGGCATTAAGACCTATAATGAATTAAATCAGATTGAACTGACTAACTCATCTGATTACAGGTTGAGGCTGGTTCTTTACCTTCAAGTGACTTTAGCTAATATTGATTAAAGATTAAAGCTCTAAATGTTTTTGACATACTAAAAATGCATTCTGTCCAAATATAAACTCCTAAATCAGTAGGACCTATACAGTAAAAAGTCTACTTTAAAGTGTTCCAAATGTTTCTAAGTATCCACTAATAGAGATTATTTTTGGCAGGGCTCTGTGCTCCTATTGTTTCCATTCATAAGCAGCTTCTTTTGTGCTCTTTTATGTCCATTAGCATGACTTTTGTGATTTATAGGTTTCTAGTTTCTCACTGATTCAAATTCAAATTCAAGGGAACCAAAGAAAAATCCAGGAACAAGGAGTGTTCAGGTGCAATCTTTAGACCTCGCTGAGCCATGAGGTCAATGTTTACGTCAATTAATCAATTGAGTCCACAATCAATAAATCTGATCCTTTGTCACACACAAAAAAGAAGAAGAAAGAAGAAGAAAAAAGAATGTTTCAAAGTTGAAAAACACCAAACTACACAGAGGTAAACTGTTATTAAGCTGTTCTTTAATGCTGCAAAACTTTTTATAGCCTTAGGCCTCTCAATTTATGGCTGAACTGGTTAGGTCAGTGAATCCCAGTGGAATAACTTCTTGTCTTCAAAGCTCTATAGAGCACTCTAAATGCAGAGACTCTGATTAAGAATCTCCAGTCGAGTAGCTCATGGGGGATGAACCAATTTTTCATCCGTGGTGAAAAAGAGCACAAAGGGCTTTTATGGCTTGTTTACAGCTGATGAGCTGATAAAAGACTTTTAGCGCTGTTGTAGGACAATGCATTCCATGCTTTTTAAATGCAAGACAGTAGGTGTTGATTTGTGGATACAGTGCTATATAAGTCAAACAAGGCCCTTCAACCTATACATGGAATCTTATGTAAACCATGATCAAGTTTATCACTACCAAGACATGATCAACTTAGCAAGGCATGCTACATGCATCTCTGTTTCTGCATACTTGTTCTTAGGACTTGAATGAACTAAGTTTCTTACTATGATCTGTGCAGAGATAGGAGTAGAAGCCTTCGGATTTGAGCATGATGAGAAGGGAACCCCAGCCTAGCAGTACAGCAGAGAACAGCAGGTTCTCAATGATGGCCGTCACCGCCATCCACCAGCGGCGAGCAAACGCCGTGGACAGTGTAGGAGCCATAGTGAGCAAGAGAGAGGTCTATGAGAGGACAGATGTACACACCAGCTCAGATCTGTAATTGAAAGAGAGAAGTGACAGTCATTTAAAAAACAGATGACACGGAATTATATATGTTTTGGGCAATTGAAACTTTAAATAAAGTGATCTATTTCTTTCCCTGCAAAAAAAAAACAGCCTTGTGGGCATCTTTGGTCATCAGAGGCATTATGAACTTTAGAATTTGTATAAGGTATTACAAGATAACCTCCCTTTTTTCAGAGTTTCTTTATGTCAGATTTAGGGTATTTGTAAAACAGAAAAAAAAATAGCAACTCATGAAACTGTATGTAATATCATACAATCTCAGATGAGATTACATGTCTGTTACATTTGTGTAATACTACCAGTAAATGTGGTTATTGAATCAATGCAATTACAAACATAACCATTAAAACAATTCCACATCGGACTTAAATGTTAGCTTCCTATATCTATCATATATTTTCCATTTGTTTTTACACTACATCACGATTTATACAATAATTAAACCAGATATATTTATAAAAAATGTATCTATTAGTAGCATGTCCATGCTTAATAAAAAATCACACTTCCTACATGCAGCCTATATTTATTTTCAGTATATAACTCATGTATTCAAAGCCTACCTGTGAGAAACAGGTCGAAGCTCTCTCTCTCCCGTGCTCTCTCGTCACTCTAGAAATTCAATCTGGCAATGCCCCGATTTATAGGAGCTCAAGCATAAAAACACTGGGAGATTTTGATTGGCTAACTGTGGAAGCTGCCAGCCAATCAGCGGTGAGTTTGGAAGTACACTGATTAAATGTGAACAGGTAGTGCGCCATACTTGTAGCCACAATTTAATACAAGAGATGAGGCACTGGACATTATCTAATAATAATAATAATAATAATAATAATAATAGAAGTAGTAGTAGTAGTAGTAGTATATTACCAAATAACTAGGCTAAATAAATTAATAATCATCATCACCATAATTATTATCATGAGCAGCAGCATCACTATCATTGTTGGGCATGAGGGAAATGTCTTTTTAATTGCCAAATAAATAAATATATAATTCAGTTCGAGTAATATATTATTATTATTATTATTATTATTATTATTATTATTATTATTATTATTATTATTATTATTTTAAAGAAATTATGTATATGGATCAACCAGCAGTCTATAATTTATTATAGAATTCTGTGTCTCATTTTATGTGAAAAGATCAACATCTTATAAGATAATACCCTTACTTAGTTTTACTAATTTGCTAGCAAATTAATATTAAGTTACTATTTTATAGGCTACTTTTATAGGCTTGTAAGACAAGGACAAGGCTGTTAAATAGTTGGTGGTCAGTGATTGTGGAAACAGGCTATATGCTAGTACAATATTGCAACACTGCAGATAAGTGAAAATCAAAACAAGCAAAAACGTTTTCCTGTCAATGCAAAGCAGAGAAAAACAGCTCTGTTAACAAGAATAAAATGCTGCATGCGTTTAAAAAAAATGCCCAGCAGAGCTTTACGCAACATCTTGTTCTCCACACATGGGCTTAGTCAGAGCTGTTCACTTATACCTTTTTCCGTCAAAGCTGGCAAAAATGTCACTGGGATCACCGTATAAATTCAGCCCTGTAAAAAAAAAAAAATTGTTGTCATGTTGTCAGTTGTAAAGATTTCTAACGGCTTTGTACGCTCCCCGCGCTCCAGAATGGTGATGATGATGATGATGATGATGTCAGTCTCGACTCGTTCACGTGTTGCACAACTCTTCTCCACTTGATGACCTGTTGCACAATCAGCGTGTAGTTGTTGAACAGCCTGATCAGCACAATCACTCATCCTTATCGCACGCTTAACTACAGCTTGCATTCTTCTCCGTCTCCATTAAAAAATAAATAAAAAATGAATAAATAAAAAGGTCTTAAGCATCCGGAAGTTGTCCCTCAGATGTCTCGCGCTTTAATCAGAGTCTTTACTCAAAAATAACAAAGGACTGCATTTTCTTAGATGCGCCACTTCGGGGTTTTTAGCAATGTCTCGGGGTTGTAATAATAATGATAACAATTACACATAAAGTGGAGTTCTGGGATTCAAAATCATACAAGAAAACAAGATCACATGAACAGGGAGTTGTTAGTTTTGGAATGAGAAAAGCTGAAGTCGTGGAGCTCGTGCGCTCTGCTGATGGAGCATTAAGGTCGTTCTTATAAACAGGAATCTAATCCTTGAAAGAACAGCTTATTCTGGAAAGCCTACATGATGAATTGCACGGACACGTCGATGATTATATCAGGTGTTTAACCGGTACTTAAACAGCGACTTTTTTATTTTAAGACCTAAGACGGTTTTGTAACTACAGGTTATTGTTCTCACACACCATCTGACGTTTAACATTCGCCTGGCGTCACAGACCTGACTTCTGTTTAGACCTAAAGACTTATTGAATACCTATAGAATCTTTTCATCAGTGGTTCAGTGGTTTTTAGGAAGGCAAATCTCCTTGATCATTGCTGTTTCCTGGGTCTTCCAACCTCAGTATTTTATCCTGGTACATTTCCTGCTAGGGATGTACATGTAAACCTCAGGCTCCCTATGTTTTGAATGTATGTCCATTTTTACAGAAATATTCAATATTTGATGATACTATTTAATCTTTTATGATACAATAAGACTTAGATACTTAAGGCAATTATTTGATATTTTGAAGATCCGTCTGAATCTACAATATGATCCATCTATCCATTTTCTGTACAGCTTATCCTACACAGGGTCTGGAGCCTATCCCAGGAGACTCAAGGCAAGGGACACCCTGGACATGGTGCCAACCCATCGCAGTACTACAATATGATTTAAATTATATGATTTTAAAATTTCAGTTAATAAGGCAATGGTTCGACATTTGACTATACCATTGAATGTGTTTTGATACTATATATGATTTACTACCCTCGATGCTAGCCTCAATATGTCTCAAACTGAAAAGTGATAATGATCAATTCATAATCTATTCCAATAGATAGTAATCAATTTATGATTATTGCCTTGACAGATGCACCAATCCAAATCGTCTGGTTTTGTCTACCAATTACACAAACAAAAATTATTACTTTGTTACCTAAATTCACCCTCCTCCCTGTTTTGTCACTGATATATTGGATGTTACCACTTAGCCATTTAGCCCACTGTAAGTGGTGAAGAAACAACTCACGTCTACATTGTTTGTTTTATTTAAACATATAATTTCAAAAGAAACAAATCACAGAAAGTCATAATAATATTGATACCCACTAGTGCCACTGTGTGGGGAGCTAGCATGACTGCATGCCTTGTGCTGGACGCAGGAGATATAAGTTTAGATATTACGTAAATTAATGGCATTATCATAGTATTAAACTCTAAAAACCCTAACGGATATGCTGCATTTAGATGTATTCAGAAAGATAGAGACAGTTTAACTTTGGTGCATTTATTTTCTGTACTGAGAAGTCAAAGTCAAAACTATTACTATCCCTTACATTAAAACTGCTTGATAGCCATGACATACTTAGTTCATGTAAAATCATATAAGGGTGTGTAGTGACCACGAAAGCTTGAGGTAGGAACAATTATGGTATATAAGCATTGATTATTTCTGAAGTTATAAAATTATCTTGATTAATAGATTCCACATATTTATGATCCATATAGAAATAATATACATAAGTTATTTTAGTAGGCCTAGTGTTCAGAGATATTTAAGGTACTGATTTCAAATGATTTTAGAATGAGGTTGATTTTTTTATTAACAATTTGTTTTTTTTACCAGTTGTTGTTGTTGTTGTTGTTGTTATTGCTATAAGAAATTAATTATAAAATGTCACTGAGACCAACATCTTAATAGGTAGTAATATTTATTATATTTACATTTATTCATTTAGCAGACGCTTTTATCCAAAGCGACTTACAAATGGGAGCACACTCACACACCAATGGTAGCAGAGCTGCCATGCAAGGTGCTAGCTTGCCATCGGGGGCAACTTAGGGTTCAGTGTCTTGCCCAAGGACACTTCGGCATGGGATCACCCGGGCCAGGATTCGAACCGCAAACCCCACGGTTAGTGGATTAGTGGACAACCCGCTCTACCGACTGAGCCACAGCCTAATTTGTCTTAGTATTAGAATATGCTGAAGGTCTTTTGAAGACTTTTCTTGTTTTTGAACTTTCATTCATTGATGCCATGAATAAATATTACATTAAATTCTAGAAACATATACAAAATATTTATTTTTCATTGAGTTTGAAGGTAACTACCTACACCTATATACATAATAGTCTACACAGTAAAATTATGTATCCCACATTACTAAACGTCAATAAAAATTATTCTCAGTAAGCCGTGCTTCTGATTCTGATGGTTTTGATTCTGATTCTCATCCTTCACTTATAGATAAGCAACACTTTGAGGACTTTAGAAAACGATTGTGTGTCAGATTATTTAGTTTTATTAAAGGCAAGAAATCATAGACTTGGTGAAAATTCCCAATATATGGTAATTCACCCTACTACTACAGAGTCCAGCTGGTGACTTGCCTTCTTTTGTTTTGTTTTATGTATAATATATTAATGCTATTAATGATTGAGAAAGGAAAGAGATTCAATTTGGCATCAAGATCTACACAGAATATAAGCTTTTCTGCACAAATGAAGTGAAAAGAATTGTATTTTTATTTTCTTCTTTGAATGAAATATACTTGTATAGTCACTTGCAGTGAGACATGGCATAATGTATAACAAGCACATGTCTTACCCTATGTGCTCTAAGATCTTCAAGTCATTAGAATGCAATGGTTAACTGATAATGATTGACTTAATAACATGAGGGAACCAGTTAATCACATAGTAAAGCATAGGGTAGCCATGATGCCTTACTAAGTTATGGCTATGCAGTTGGAACCAGATCCATTGCATTAATCAGGTCTCATTACTTTTCTTAAAAAAAAAAAAAAGCTATATCACCGGAAGGGCTCTGTAAGATACAGAAAAGTCATGTTAAATACTTTTAAAGGCTATAGTCATGTTTTTTTTATTAAACAGCTAAAAAAGTTAAACCCTAAATATAAATCTAAACACTCAAAATCAATTCACTAAAATGCATCTCTGTCTGGCAAAAGCAAACAGATATAGTCCATCCTGATTACTGAAGTGATTTAGACACAACAGAGGTTTAGATGTCTGGTCTGTCTGAGTTCTCTCATAGGTAGTTGCATGTATTTCTTTAGTTGTTCCTCTTCATCTTCTTGACCACATCCTCTCCTCTTTTACCTTCTCCTTCTCTCTTTCACCTCTCTTCATGTCACCAAACATACAAAAGAGCTCACCTGAGTACATTTTTTAATGTGTGTATTCAGTGTGAAATACATTAGAAATATGTGTTAACATTTAAGCTTGCGCTTAGTCCATGAGAACTCTATATTTCATTTGGCTTGCATTATGCCGATTGGACTGATGTGTATTGAATGACAAAGTAATGTTAAGTGTGCTGTTGGATTAAATGTGCTTCTAATGCAAAAGAGTTTAGGTATGAAATTTGTGTCTAGCAGGTGTACATTGTCTAAACCTTTAAGAAAAAATGTATCATAACTGAAGAAAATATATATATAATTGTCTTCAAGGTTTTGGAATTTCTGTGTTAGTGACAGTCTAACTAAGATTTCGGTTGATAATCTTCCATGGATTATGCACCGCTAAAAGATAATAGATATATGTATGTGTTTTTTTTTTAAACAAAACCTATAAAGTATCTATGAAGTATCTATAAACTATACTTCAGCTAAAATCACTTTAGTCCAAGGGTGGAGATAAAGGCCAAGATGGAGACAATGCCCAGGTGATGAGTCACAGCACTGGCACCTAAAACACAATTTTCATATAAAACATAAAACAATTGTGCAATCTCTTCTACATCTTACATTTTTAAACAATTGCTAACAAGCAGTTTAGTTCAAAGCTGGCTTTCTAAGTACTCAGCTCTCTATGTGGACTGTAACAAAACTTTATGTCCCATCATACACTGACTTCCTTTGACATCTTGAACGAATATTAACACCTTCAGTTTGTTTGCAGCCAATCAATGTAGTTATAAAAGTTATTTTATTATCATTTTCAAATAAACTCTTACAGTAACTAACAGTTAGTTAGTGATTTTTGGTTGTTGTGTTTTTGGTAGAAGATAAATAGTGCTGGTGTTTTCATTAAAAGGTGTGGTCATGAAATGAACTGCAATTTATGTGTTTTTGCATAGAGAGTAAAAAAAATAAAAATCTTTAAAAAAAAAATCACCTGATCTCTTGATGGTGTAGGTGGCCTCCATGCCTGCAAGAATGTGGTCATCCAAATGGCAATGCAGCAGCCACGTTCCCTCAGTGTCTGCCACTATCTCCAGTGTCTGAAATGTGCCTGGAATCAAGTCAAACACATCGGCCCGGTGGGGCAGGTCTGTCTGCTCCATAGAACAGAATTAAAGAAAGATAATTACATTTGGTCAGTTTCTTGGTTTAAAAAAATAAATTTCTATTGATGTTATTTATTTGCATCTGAGTAATTAAGATTACCATAACCTGTTGTATTTCATTATCACCTTGTAGATGAAGGTCTGGCCATGTAGATGCACTGTGTGCAGATCCATTTCACTACCCAGCCCAAGGAGATACCAGTTTGCTTTCTCCCCTTGCCGCATTTCCACTCCCTGAAGGTTTCCATACACCTTGCCATTAATTGCTGAGAACTCGAGATGAAAAGCACAATACTGATGGTGGACCCTCAATTTTGAGTATTTGTAAATAATTGTAAAGGTATAAAAGCTATAAAATGAACAGCTATTGTAAGAAGTCAGGATAATAAAGGCTAAGAGGTCATGTCTCACCATGCATTTTATTACTCTCTACAAAGTCGTCATTTATGATCAGTGGATTTGAGTGGTTGTAGTAAGTTTGAATGTTTTGCTCCAGGTACCATGACATGTTCTCATCAAAAATAAAGAAAAGAAGAGCAAACTCTCTATCCACATCCAGTCTTTGTCTTCTTTGGTTTAGTGTCCCTTTCCTGCAGATCACCAGGGGTCCAATTAGCCCACTGACTGTGTCCTAAATATACAATTCAACAAACAAAAAAAATATCATACCATGTTCAGTTCATAATGTCAAAAATGTCTTTATATTCTTTATATACTGTGACTTTAGATACTGTGTATTATTCATAACTGTATAATATACACTATATGGCCAAAAGCTTTTGAACACTTGACCATCACACCCACATGTGGGCCTTCCTAAAACTCTTGCCATAAAGTTGGAAGCACATAGTTGTATAGGAAGTCTTTGCAAGCCGTAGTTTTACAATTTCCCTTCACTGGAACTAACTAAGAGGCCTGAACATGTTCCAGCATGACAATAACCCTGTGCACAAAGCGATGTCCATGAAGATATGGTTTGCCAAGATTGGTGTGGAAGAATTTGAGTGGCTTGCACAGAGCCCTGACCTCAACCCCACTGAACACCTTTGGGATTTGGCCATTTAGTGTAATCAATGAATCAAAATAAATCAACTCTTTTCTGAAGACAGATGGATTTGCAAGCACACAAGAATAGTTATTTCTTCACAAAACAAGCACCCATACTGCATTAATCAGGCTATGTGTGGCATAAAATATGACCAAAATGTTTAGCATCTGATGTCTGATGTTTAGCTTCCATTTCTTGTCTGTTAAACTGATGCCTGTCACTATCTTTTTAGAGATTTTCATAAGAATATTAATTCATTTAGTATTTAGTACATTTTAATGCCCATCATTACTCACAGCTGCAACTCTAATTCACAGTTATTGGTTAAACATACATTGTTTAAAGCCTATGTTATCATTAAGGTTTTGATCTATAATGACCCATTTAGGAATCTTAGGCATGTGACAGATCACTGATAAACATGATATACAGTATGTAAAGAACAATATATGTAGTTTACAATAAAATCTATTTCAAGGTCCCAATATGTGCATGTATTCATACACTACTCGTAAGAGAGCACCTTAATGAAGTCCACAGTAGAGTAGTAAGCAAATGTGATGCAGTTTGGATCAGACACTCCTGGGCCGGAACTCTCTGGAACAATCCACTGGTACATACTCATGTTTCCTGTAGTTAATGTTTACATCACTCTATTTAAAAATCCATTCAAATGTGTTTTTATTATATCCAAAATAATATATGTCTCATTGCTACTTAGAATTCACAGTGTATATAATTATTGGCAGGGTCATCTATGCATGATGCATTATAATAACTGCTGCTGCTTTATCAATCAAAACATTCAATTGAGTAATTGTAATTGTGACATTGCCTGAGGTCTTTTACTAAATTGCATTAATATAATTAACTAATGAAAAAAAGACTCATATTGAATTCTACTATATGTTATAATCAATATAAATACATACTAAAACTTTAATTATACGATATATTTGCAATATAAAATCTGCTAAAAGTAACATATTATTTATTAGCCTAAATTGGCTTATGATAGCAAGACCTTTAAAACTTTTTATTTTATTAAGCAGTGTTGTAGCTTTGGTTTGCAATATGATGTTGAAGATTCCTCACCAGGCAACACAGGATTTGGATTCTGAGGTAAAGTCTTCACTCCATGAGGCTGGATAGAGTATGGACGGCTAGCCTTATTAAGAAATGTAATATGAAGAACTTCACCGACCTCTGCCCTGATGATTGGACCTGACAAAATATGCCCACATACACACACATAGAGTGATTGATTTACAGATGACAGTCACACTGGATGACAAATAACTGATGGCAACAAAAACATTAAGAACAGTTAGGTAAAATATAACTTTGTACCCAGTATTTCCAGATGTTTCTCTGAAGACTGCCGCTGCTTCCTGGTGCTGAAGGTGGCATCAGTGTACTCTCTATAAACCACTTTTTTATATTTGGAGCCAAGCCTGTTCTCACCAGTCCCCACAAATACACTGCCTGGACTAAGAAGCAGAGCATCCATTGCAAGTTCAAGAAAGATTGCAACAATAATAAAGACACAAAAAACTATATCTGGTAATAGAAGGTAATGGAACTTCCAATAGGAAGTAAAATTATATCTAACAGTTTAGACATCCCAGTAAACACTACTGGATCAATAGTGAGGAAGTAGAAGCTGCATCACACTACTAAAGCATTACCTAGACAAGGCCTTCCCTCAAAACTCAGCTTAAAAACTAGACAGACACTGGTGATAGAAGCCACAATGAGGCCAACAGTCACTCCAAAGGAGTTACAGAGTACAGTGGCTGAGAGTGGAGTGAAGGTGCACAAGACAACCATTTCAAGAGCTCTGCATAATTGAGGACTGTAGTGGAGGGTGGCTAGAAAGAAAACATGGTTCCATGTTGAAAGCACAAGAGTGATCCAGTGGTTTTTTTTTTTATTATTATTGTTGTTGTTGTTGTTGTTTTTAATGTGATTGAGACCAAGAATTAGTGTTTCAAAGCACTATGTGTGGTGCCAGGGGCTTTAGCTGGAGTGTTCATTCCCAGATTCCCAGATTCTCAGATTATTCTCCATCATTTAAAAATGTGCTTCTAAATAAACTGTTTCCATGCTTTTTTTTTCTTGCATGTGAGGGCTAATTGCTTTTAAAAAAAATATATTAAAATTGTACAAAAAGTTGGATTCATCAAAATCCTGCCTTGAGTGTTATCACTGTTTGCATGACTACCAGACCAATAAAATACAAACCTTTTGGCTATCTAACATGAGACTAGGCTAGGGGCCAAGGGGAGGCACAACTAACCTATCATTGTATGGGTATAGCTGCTACAGTTCTATGCAAAGTACATTTACTGTCCTTATGCTCCTCTCATATCATGTTCAAAATTTACACACCTTGTTTTCCTGCTAAGCTTGAAAGGATGCTAGTGTTGTTAGTGTTTTACCCCTTTATTGGTAAAAAAAAAAAAAATTGACATATATATTCTTTTTTTACCCTCACACTAACTGAATGGGTGAGCTAGCATTTGGTAGAATTGAGAACTGTAAGCCAGTAAGACATGAATATTTCCATGTATTTTCCTGTAAACCCTGTCTGACTGGTCTTGACTCCACTCAGTAATAGAAAATTACTACACCGCCGTCTTCTTTGACTGAAGTTCAGTTACTCTACATAGTGACAAACTGCTTCCAGTGGAGAATTATTCAAGGCTAAAGAAAAAAAACTTTGCAGCTACAGCTTTAATGCAGGCTACACTTCAATTAACACCATATCTACATTGAAATATGTGATGAAATATGATTGTTTTATTTTTGTTAAGATCTGATGGCAAGTAATTCTGACATTGAAAAATTAATTTAAGACTATATTAGTTTGGAATAATAAAAAAAATACTGGCTGGAACAATATTTGTAATAAAGACAATTCAGATGACTTTTAAGGGGACTAAATGAATTTGGATGGCACTGTATGTGCTTGTATTGGACATGTGACAGATAAATTTTACTGTGTCACAAAATATCTGAGCTTCCATATCAGGCTTCCAATATATATTCCAAATTCAAACCATGGCATACCAATTTACTAGGAATAAGATGCAGTCCATATCAGTTTAGGGGAGCTTCAAATTTCCATAGTTATAGAGTAAGAATTTCTTTATAAAATTATAGGTACTTCTGTTGCATTTTCTGTTGTATAAGGACGTTATGTACTAAAGCGCTAATTCAAGCAATTTATTGTTCAATGCAAAAAGAAAAAAGAAAAAAATATGGTCATACTTTTTTCTATTGGTCTAGATACCCGAGTTTTCTGTGTGTGTGTGTGTGCGTGTGTGTGTGTAGTGTGTGTGTGTGTGTGTGTGTGTGTGTGTGTTTGTGTATACCTATTCTCCTCTGTAACATTGAAGAGCTGAAGCTCCCAGGTGCGATTTGGTGAGTAGTCCCACTCTAGCTCTTCTGCAGAGATGTAGTATTGTGCTGTGGGAGCAGAGGGAAGAGCAGACAAGTTCTGCCCACAATTCTTCACTCTGTACTGCTGCCTCATCCCTCCCATGTAATGGTCACTCACTTTGCAGCTCACCTCAAAAAGCCCTGTATTCACACACAACCAGACACACGTGCGCATATAATTTATGAACCACCCACAGTTCGATGAAGAGTATTTGAAAGTCTAAAGACAGAAAAGTGATATGTCAGTGATTCTCTGTACTTTAACATCAAAAGTGTTTTAGAGTGTTTTCACATATAGTTTTTTTTAAATTAACCATACCCAGGCCTGTTAAAGTGGACCCAAAAGGGAACTAGCTGCAAATGGCCTCAGTGCTTATGGTGTTCACAGTCCAAGTAGACACAAAAGGGGACTCCATTCTCTTACTGGAACTTTTACCATTGATGAGATATCAGAGCACTTGATCAAGCCATTCCTCTTTTACCATAGTTTAAAAGTGAATAGTGAATATGTGTAACACTGTACAGTGTCATTCAAAATGCTTGCTTAACATGATGCTATCATTTAGCTGAAATATGATGACATTTGTTGTGTTTACATATGCACATAAAATGCAGAATGATTGATCTTAGACCACTTGGAGCACTGAAATAGACCAAGTGTGAAAACACCCGTAGTCAAAATTATTGCTATAGTGGTTAAGTAAGTACAAGAATGCTAGACAATTTTAACTCATTGAACACACCAACCATTCCTGCCCATGTATGCAAAACAACAGCGTCAGAATATGTACTGGCAAGTGGTATTCATTTAAATGGGTGATGGTGCAAGAGGCTACACAACCTAGACTATGTTTACATGGACAGCAGTAATCTAATTATTGACCTTAATCTAAGCAAGATAACAACGTGATTAAGGTGTTTACATGAGTCGCTTTTAGAATACTCCGGTCATGTTCCCGAATTACATGTTATAGATCATAATTAGATTAACAGCCCGCATCATTACGTCACTGCGCCACACCATCCGACGTCCCTCCAGAATTTCACGGATCAACATACGGTCTTCGTTATGGTACCGTATACCATTTTGGGTGTTTTTATTTATTTTATTTTTTTACGAACGCTTTAGGTGCAGTTAATTATTTGTCATGCTATATGTGCTAATAGATGACTGCTTGAAGCCGTGGGCTGCATCTCAAACCGCATACTTTCCATCTATATAGTAGCAGAGATACATGTATTTTTCCCCACTACTGGCCTAGAGTAGGCATGTATGCAGGATGTGGCCGAACTCTCTTGTTCGCCGTAAAAAGCACTGCCGTGTGTGATCGTGTCCTGTCACAAAATATGGTGAAAACTCTCACACAATGTTCATTATGTGATTAAGGTTTTTACATGTCTGTAATACATGTCCATAATGCGACTAAAACAGGAATACTCCACCTGTCTTAATTTAATTATTGCTTAATTAGATTATGATCTGAATTAGATTAAGGTAAGTATAAATTGCTGTTTACATGGTAGTTGCTTCATCAAAGTATGGTCTTAATCGGATTAAGAGTGAATTATTGTTGTCCATGTAATCGCAGCTACTGCTGGCATCCAACAGAGAGCAGCAGCAGCTCACAGTGAGAGCAGCCATGTGCAAAAACTTGAATTGCCCAGAATTCTCCAGCAGGCTGGTTAACCTGTAATGCCTACACCTGCCAAACAGGATACTTAAGGCCAGCCTTCGGCACAGCTTTTCATAGCAATTTTGTAGAAAGGTGACTTGTATGGTAAGTATAGTATGAAAAGAAAAGTAAGAATAAAAAAGAAGCTGAAAAGAAAAGCAGCAAGAAAGTGAAAGAGAGAAGGGACAAAAGAGATTTAAAGTATGGCCAGGAAAAGAGAAAGAGACTAAGACAAAGACATATTACATCATGGAAAAGAAGAGAAAACTAATGGATAAAAAGCATCTTTGAAACAACCCTATGGAGATTTCTAAGTTGCATGAGCCAGTTCACATTTTGACACTTTATTTGTCCCTATTTAATCAGGAAGATTCCATTGTATGAGGACGCCATTTTTGTGTCTCCTTTGATTAGTTTTCCCACTTTTTTCCCTGACTCTGCATTGCAGGTGTGCCTGCCCCATCTGTAGCCCAATGTACCTGGTGGTTCAGTGATTGAGTGCAGACCTTCCTTATTCGATCCCCATTCAGGGATGTTTTCCAAAGTACACATAAACACACCCAGACCCTTCTCTTTAACCTTCATCTTACCTATATATAAACCCTAAGCCCTATAAGCAAGCACAGGTTTTCACTCTACACTCAGGTCCACACTGAACCATCACATAACAATTGGGGTTAGCATTTTTCCCTGACCGGTGGTATATTAGTAGTGATTAAAAAATATCTTATTTTAGAGTAATATTTAAAAACTGCTAAATGAAGTATTAAAAATTAAGTAGAATAATTAAGCAAACACACCATCTTATGCAGCCTTCCAACTGACTGCATAATTTGTTACATACTTTTATGAAGTAATTTATGGTTGTCAGGTAGTAGTATATAAATTTTAATGTTTTCACAGTGCTTTTCCAGCACCACATTACAAGGCTATTAACAAAGCTACATCAGCTGCACTATTTGGCGATAGTGCAAATTCACATAGTTCACTAAACATGACTTTCATGCTTGCAATTTTTTTACACTGAATGTCTGACACAAAACAGGTATTTCTGGTTAACTCCATTTAGATGTTTATAATTTCTCTTTAAATTAAATTCATTTATTCACCTTCATCTTATCCTGCTCATCTGAAGTATCACCTGGTTGTGTCTGGAGTCTATCCTGGGAACACTGGGTGCAAAGTGAAAATGGACCCTGCCAGACCTTCAGTGCACACATGTCCACCAACATTCACATACATCTATGGCCAATTTAGTGTATTCACCAATCCAACTATCTGCCCCTGATTGAATGGTGGGAAGAAGCTGGAGACAAATTATCATTTTAAAGAAAAACATTGGTATAAGCAAATGCACCAGAGGCATGACTGACCAGTTGTATTTGGTTGCATGAAAACCCTGACAGCAGTGTGTGGAAACACGGCGAGAGTGTCGCGGGTGATTCCGTCTCTACTGAAGGTGTTTCCCTGGAAGTAAATCCCATGCATATCCACGTCTGTGCCAAGTCCTAGGATGTGCCATCTGATCCGTTCACCCACACACATCTCCAGTCCTGGTAGATTCCCGTACATGTAGCCATTCACCGCTGCACCACACCGAACAAACACACAGATCAAACTAGCCAGCATGAAATATCATATTTTCAAATTGTAATTAATGAAAACCAGATTGCCTAAAAGAAATGAAAATGTTGAATAATTCAAAACCTTTAACAACTCCCACATTTTCACATTGAAAATGAAACTTAAAATTCAGTTCTATGAGTTGAGTAAGTGAAATGAGTGTGTATGCTACCATGCATTTTGTTGCTCTCCTGAAATCCCTCATTTTCCGGGTCTGATTCATTTGTCCCATATGTCTGAATATTCTTCTTCAGATACCAGCTCAGGTTTTCGTCCATCATAGTGAAGAGCAGAAAGAACTCTTTGTCCACATTTTTCTATATTATCAGCAAATAATTAAAATGTTAAAATGTATTTTGGAAATGTTCATATTCTTAAATGCATATCATTCTCTTGGTATTTCCTTGGTTTATGCAGTAAACTGTAGAGAATATAATACCTGGGTATTATTGGAGCTCAGTGTACCTCTCTTACACACAAGCAGAGGTCCAAAGAGGCCAGAGTTGGTGTCTCTGATAGGATCACTTGAGGAGAAGTACAGGTAAGAGATGCAGGACTGATCAGTCTTAGATGGACCCTCTCTCACATGCCACGTGTAGTTAAAGGAATCCCCTGGCTTCACGTGAGATCCATTTTTTTCTGTATCTAAAAATCAAATATAAAAGACACCAAAGATGATAAACCTGGAAACCTACCTATGTACCTATCTCTCTCTCTCTGTATATATATATGTGTGTGTATATATATATATATATATATATATTATAACAATTTTTTTTATTGATTCTCATACACTTTTCAGAGTACAACAAGATATATCAATACAGAATCAACTTTTTTTTTTTTACCCCGATAACAGTTTACATATGATCAATTTACTTATGATTCATGTACATGTGATTTAATTACATATGATTCATTTTCATAAATCCATACAGAATCTTTTAACCCCAGTAACATACCTCCCACAAGATTTATATATGATTCATTTACAGTGCCTTGCGAAAGTATTCGGCCCCCCAATTTTTGTGA
>JAFFST010005981.1:2659-12745 GCA_022414735.1 Noturus placidus
AACAGACCAGCAAGCATAGCCACTAATGGGACTCTCAAAACGCGAGAGAAATAAATCTTTATTGCCTTCCCGGACTTTTTCCAGCACAGCTGACGCTGATTAGAGCCATCTCATTTGTAAATATTCCACAAAGGGATCACCACACATGCATTTAATAACAGTTAAACAGTCTGAATTTGAGCCTTTGGCGCACTCTGACTTGTCATTACACACTCTGCACATAGGCATAGTCAGCCGGTGACATAAATATGCACAATTAATTTAAAGAGGACATCGGTGAATCAGTACATCACCTGCCAGATGCATACATGACACATGTTGGGTCACAATGAGATGTGTATAATAATGTGTAATCACAATATGTACATATTGCAGCAGTACATATCTGTAAGTGTGTAATGACACAAGTGCAGGTGCACTGAGCTAAAGCCACAGAGACAGATTCTGGACTTGAGACTCAGCGAGATTGATGGCAAGAACTGATTGTGTGTGGCTTAATACTAAGTCTCCTAATAGCTGCCTGCGATGTAAAAAGAGGCCAGAACAACTTGTGGTTTCTAATGATGCCAGCAGTGTAGTGGTTTGAGGAATCTCAGATGTGAGAGACTCAATTTTGCTCGGGGTCCCTGTTTCAGTAACACTGGAACTAAACTCTCTATGTCACATGGCATTTCCTTTTTTTCTCACCTTGATCAGTGTGTACCTTTGCTTTTTCATTTCTCTTTTAAAATGAGAGGAAGGAGGAAGAAGAACATGAACAGTTTTTTATACGTGGAGTGAACAGCCATCAGGTGCTCATTTGGCAAGTTTCTACAGTGAGACATTGGGATTATGAAGCTGAGGTTTAGTTCTTTTAGCCATTTAAACCTTGCTGTCACTTAATAATGCTGCTTTTGACAATGCACAGCCCTAATGCCATTACTGTCAGCTTATAATAAGAACACACCTCTATGGATCTGTTAATGACTTTTTTGTATGGCAAAGAAAATTAAGCAACAAACAATATTGTGGTTGATTTAAAGAAACAGAACCATATGGAGTTATACAGTGCCCTCCACTAATAATGGCACCCTTTGTCAATTTAAGGAGGCTGTGAAAATTTGGTTATTGTTTTAAAAAATTCACAAAAAATACTGTGCTCTCATGGATATCAAATAATTGCAAACAAAACACAGGTTTATCAAAAAATATATATTTGTTAAATATTTGTTATAGATGAGAACCAATTATTGACACCCTTTTAGTCAAAACTGTGTGCTATCTTCCTTTGTCAACATAACTGCACTGAGTCTTCTCCTATAATGCCTGATGAGTTTTGAGAATACATGAAAGGGATCTGAGATCATTCCTCCATATAGAATCTCTCCAGATCCTTCAAATTTCAAGGTCCACGCTGGTGGACTCTCCTCGTCAGTTCACCCCATAGGTTTACTATGGGGTTCAAGTCAGGGGACTGGGATGGCCATGGCAGGACCTTGATTTTGTGGTCAGTAAACAATTTTGCTGTTGATTTTGATGTATGTTTTGGATCATTATCCTGCTGGAAGATCCAAGCATGGTCCATTTGAAGCTTTCTGGCAGAGGCAGTCAGGTTTTCATTTAATATCTGTATATATTTTATAGAGTCCATGATGCCATTGTGTCCTAACAAAATGTCCAGGTCCTCTGGCAGAAAAATAGCCTCAAAACATTAAAGAGCCACCTTCATATTTAACCGTGAGCAT
Organism: Noturus placidus; assembly: GCA_022414735.1. Taxonomy (NCBI): domain Eukaryota; kingdom Metazoa; phylum Chordata; class Actinopteri; order Siluriformes; family Ictaluridae; genus Noturus; species Noturus placidus. The sequence goes on from JAFFST010005981.1 coordinate 4,384, forward strand.
GAGGTACTTTTCTATATGGCTACCTCTCTGTGTGCGGCAAAACACCTCTAATGTGTATTAACAAAATGCTCTATTCTGGTTTCATCTGCCCATAGAACCCGATCCCATTTGAAGTTCCAGTAGTGTTTGACCAACTGAAGACGCTTGAGTTTGTTTTTGGATGAGAGTAGAGACTATTTTCTTGAAATCCTTCCAAGAAACTTGTGGTGATGACTTTGGATAGTAGTTTTGGAGACTTTCTGACCCCACGACACAACTAGCTTCTGCAATTCTTCAGCTGTGATTCTTTGACCACTCGAACCCATCCTCTTAACAGTGTGTTGAGACGATATAGACACATGTCCAATTCTAGGTTGATTCATAACATTTCCAATTGACTGGATCTTTTTTATTATTGTCCCGATGGTGGAAATGGGCATTTTCAATGCTTGTGCTATAGTCACTTCCCATTTCGTTAAACGCAACAACCTTTTGCCTCACATCACAGATATATTCCTTGGTCTTACCCATTGTTATAAATGACTAAGGGAATTTGGCCTATGTGTTACCTCATATTTACACCCCTGTGTACAATTTCCTGTTCCTAGTCACCCAGGTGTATTTAAAAAAAAAAAAAAACAGTAATATTTTAATGGGAATATACTTCAAATAAATTTTCCTCATATAAATTCACAGTGGTGCCAATAATTGTTGCACACACACACACACACACACACACACACACACACACACACACACACACACATATATATATATACCTTTGTTAAATATGTGTGCAATAATTATTGGCACCACTATGCATTTATATGAGAAATTTATTTGAAGTATATTCCCATTTATTTATATATATATATATATATATATATATATAATTATTATTTTTTTTTTTGATAAATGATTTTGTTTGATATCCGTGACAGCATATTATTTTTGTGCATTTTTTAAACAAAAGATCAGAAAATTAAACAATAAAAACAGTTTTTTTACAGCCTTATTTGCTTATATTTACCAAGGGTGCCAATATTATTGGAGGGCACTGTAGACACTGGGCTATGAAGACCAACAGTAACTGGAGCCTTTTGCTAACTGGCCCCACTGATTTTTATTCAGCATAAAAAGTAGATCTGAAACATAGTTCAGTGAAGTTCTTGTGGATCTTGAGTTCTTCTGGATCAAATACATTCATAAAGTGTGTGAGCTGGCCCAAGGAAAGAGACCCGTGGCCAACAATGTCAGTTGAAAATGCCAATAACATTCCCTTATTTCAATCATTTCTATGATTGTCACTGGCACAATAACCTGTTATTATGTAAATATGATCCAGTTGAGGCTGGGATAACAAGAAGCACCTGACCATTATGCAATTGGGCCGATTGGCTGCATGTTAATGAGCTTTGTTGCCATGGCGTTCTTTGTTGTCTGGTTTTCTGACTTCCACCAATGCCCCTCTCTTCTTCTCTCCCTTCTTCTTTTCCTCAATGCACAGACGACTGGAACAGAACGGAATCAAGTCTGTCCCACCAGGAGCGTTTTCGCCATACAAGAAGCTACGCCGAATGTGAGTTTATGGACCAGTGCTGAAAATAACATAAAAATGACAGGAAGTTAATAGTTTGTCATGCTATTTTAACTTGTATTTTCGCAATTGGACACAAAAGCAAGTAAGTCGGCTTCCATACAAAATAGTTCTTCTTTTGACATTTGCCCATCACTGCCACTGGCGAATAAAAGCAGTGTCACTCTCCTGGCATATAATACTTCAACAGCAAACAGTAAAAATACAAATGACAGCAAGCCAATACAAGCCTAGTTTTGCTGCACCATTGTTAACTGCACCGAATTTTTCCTGCACATGTCAGTAGTACAGGATTTCAGAGGATCCTCTGGTTTAAGGAAATCCCTAATAACAAAAAAACACAGACACCTTATAACATACCTCTTGTCAGTACAACTATATAAATAAAGCACTATTGTCATTCTGGATGTCACCTGTATTCTGTCGAATCCTAGAATTTCCTGGAAGTGCCCAGAAATTGTATGCTTGAGACGTCTAATTCTTGAGCAAAACAGTGGAACTTGAGCGGCATAATTTCCCACCACATCCATCTTCCAACCAATATTTTGTTGGTATTTGTCCGCATTGTCCAAAATCTGATTTCTGTAAAGTGGACTCTTAAAGGGAACCCCGACTGTGAAGACTTGTACGGCTTATTAGATTAACGTGGACATCCACTATATAAATCTGTTATACAAAATCACTCTAGATGTCAGTTAAAATTTGGAAAAAAATTCCAAAATCTTTCAGTCATAGGCTGCCATTGCTGTTTAAATTACAGTGCATTCTGGGTAGTGAGGTCAAATGGTTGCAACAGTCTTGATTCTCCAGTGACCCTACAGCGATATAAACATGTTTTCCCTTTGAACCCGAGTGTAACATAAGTGAGGAGGCAAATATAGAAGACATTACTCAAAATATACATCAAAATGAAGATAATCAGAGAGGTGAGGAGACAAGAGTGGGGCAATATTGATGGTGCCTGTGAAGCAACTGCTGCATGTCTATGCCAACCAAGAGTGTTTGTTGTTCAAAACAAGCATATTGATTAAACTATTGTTTTAGGATAAATCTTATTCTAAAATCAATAATTTTAGGTATTATCAGCCATCTTGCCATCATATACTTTATCCTGTTAAAATTCAGCAAGGCAGCACGCTGTTGCCATGTTATGAGCAAATCTATGTTATCTACATGGCTTCTGTGTGTACGGAGGCACTCTTATATTTGGAAAGCTAAGATTCTTGTGATTTGATATATATAAACCGTATCAAGATACAATCACAACAGCAGCTACATTCATTGTCTCTGTCGGACCACCATCATGCTACACTGGCAAAGGTCTAAACAATCCAATTATGTAAAAATATTTAGTCCAACTTTCAAAAGAGACCATAACCATTCATGTACTCCAAATGTTTCAAGAACAACTTTAATTTTACTTTGGTTATCCCTTGGCTAGGCATTTTAGGCTAATTTAACAGAAGCTTTACATTATGATAATATACAGAAAACACACTAACAATATGCTTATGGGTTTGATTATATTTACAGATATCCCCTGTATCACAGCACAGAAGAACTAGACAATTGCAGCCGAAAGCAACATAGTGTTTCATTCCTTTCCTGCTGCCTGGGCTAGTAGCTAATTATATATTTTTTAATGGTGTTATTCTTAAGTGTGATTCAGATTGTTCAAGTGCAACCATTTTATGTCATCCAATCAGAGTGCATTGCACATGTAAAGCAATGATGACCTCCTTGGGTTAAAATATTTATTAAACATTAAGGATTTTAAAGTAATGAAAATATTTAATGTGTTTCTAACAACGTACTTTAGTAGGAGCGGGCAATTGTTGCGTGTTAAGGCCTAAAGTCTTCATAGTCAAGGTTTCTTTTAACTAGTAAGGGCCCTATCACTACTAGTCAGCTCATGAGGCATTTGTCGGATTGTGGGTGGGAAAAAAATTATGGAAAGCCTATTTTCTTAACACCCTTGAATTTATTGATACATTTCTACCATAGGTTCTATTTCACCACCTTCTATTTCAATCAGTCTGTAGGGGAACATGACTCTTCTAGCCCAATTTGAGAGTCTGAAAAACAGAAAATGTGGCATTACGTGGAATTTTGCATATTTATGAAACATTTTCTCCATTTACTGTAAACAAGTTACAGCAGTTCATCCTCAATTCATTGTAACGTGTGCCCAGAGGGATTGCTGTCCATGGGAGGACAAGCATCCCAGATGGAAGACTTTAGACTCGATGGCCTGAATGACCTGAAGCAGAAGCCACATCCACAAAAACTTTAGCTTTTGCCTAGTTTTGGCCCTCAAATAGCAGCCATGGGAAGAAGGAGAATTTCTTTTTTTCTATTTCAGAGACCGCTCTCTTGTCCTTCAGTGATGCATTGGCCCAGTAACCAAACAAGTCATGGCACTGCTTAATCTGTGTAAAAATAACACTCACACATTTCCCTCTCTTTATCCTGTCTGCTTTTTCAACTGTCTTACTTGCCATCATAACTTTTTCACCAGGCTAGAAGAGTCCAAGTAATCCACTAATGGAAGGGTGGTGAAGAAAAAGTTTGTTCCTCAACATTCTTGTTGATACAAACCACAACCCAGTTTTAGAGTTGTCTGCTGACTTCATGCACATCACAGTTATGGTCATCTTGTTGCTTTGTTACTTGTAGAAACTTATTTCAATCTCGGATTTAGACCACGTCTGGCTAAAACGACCAGCTGGAGGTTGATTGGCAAGATCAAGGACATATTATTCACCACAATGTGCAGGAAATCAGACTTGAGACTTCTTCCTGCAGACAAATTCAGACTTCTTCCTGCAGACAAACTCCAAATGTACAGTACATCAGATCATATCAATTTAAGTGTCTGGGAGGAACCATAGCACATTAGGACTCAGTACTACATGTCTGTATTTGATTTAAACACATTCACCTGACTTTTGTTGGGGTTGTTACCTAAATGTACATTGAAAGGACACCCTCTTCCCTTATACAATATTTCACAACACTGATTGACAGAGTTGAAGCATTGTACATGCTTTCTTCCCTTCTGAGAAATTTTTTAGGCAGTTAGAAAATACTCGGCAGCCCTGTCTCGTCTAGGAAGCTCAGAGCTCAAAGAATGCCTGCTGTGGTTTTGACAGAGGGCCACGGACCTGTGGAGTTTGTTCAACTGTGTTTCAGTCTGAGGGAAAAGCCTTGCCCCTTTGTAATATCCCACCTCATCACTCTACCATTGGGCATACAGGCCAAGCCAGCCAGAAACCATGCCCTGGGCAACTGCATTCTTAGCCAACCCATGCGCAGCTCTCTGTGGGCAGCCACGTAAATGGGTGCCCAAAAAATGCTTCTTGACTGTCAACAGATGACAGATCAGATTGAGTGGAGAAAGTCATGGGTGACTGATGTTCCAGTGGTTCTAGGAAATGGGCGCTCAGGGTCAAAGCACTTGTCCAAGTCTGTCACTCTTTCTTTGTTATTACTTACTTTCTCATTCTCTGCAATACTTTCTGTCTCATTATCCTATTTTTCCCCTGTTCACAGAGACCTCAGCAACAACCAGATCTCCGAGATTGCTCCTGATGCCTTCCAAGGCCTGCGTTCCCTCAACTCTTTGTAAGTGTGCTGCTTGTCAAAATGTTTGTGTTGAATTTAACCAAAGACCCTGAATCATGTGGTGCCTAGATCAGCTTTTCGAGAGTAAACATTTGAACTCATCAAGAGCCTCTCCAAGCATCCCAGCTTGACAGCTTAAAATAGTTATACTTGCTTGAAATATCAGCACCATATGTATCAGTCTGTTCGATTTAGACTTCCATTGCTGCAAATACTGCTTGCTCTGACCTACAGGGTGCTGTATGGGAATAAGATCACAGAGTTACCAAAAGGAGTGTTTGACGGCCTCTACGCTCTCCAGCTGCTGTAAGTTTGACATAACCTTGGAGTCCTTATATGAATACCATAAACATGGCTAAGGTGATAACCATAGAATAGCCGGCAATCTGCATCAATTTGGCTCAAATCAGCATTTTACACGTGTAAATGTGTCTTGTTTGACTTGCTCTCATCAGTCTGTTTTTTCTGTGTTTCCTCTCCTCTCCCCAGACTACTGAATGCCAATAAGATACACTGTGTCCGTGCTAATGCATTCCAAGACTTGCAGAATCTTTCCCTACTGTCTCTCTATGACAATAAGATCCAGACACTGGCCAAGGGCACCTTTGCCTCGTTGCGTGCCATTCAGACACTGTAAGTGCCTCCCTAACGTTCGTTCTTCCCATTCTTCATTCTTTCATCTCATGAATTCATTTCTAGGCATGAGAAACCACAAAAATTTCTGTCTCTTGGCCATACTACCTCCCACAAGCAAAGGCATACAATATTTTTTTCCCAACTATCTCAAGTGCCCTTTTATCATAATTCTGCTCAGTTGCCACCTTAATACATGTAGTGACACATTTTGCTTACACATGTAATCTTATCTCATAATACAGCAGTGGTGTAAGAATGTCAAGAGTGTATCATATATCATTTTATGTTAGGAGGACTTCAGACAATAGTCGGTATTCCTCCTGGGTTCCAGAACAGCTCCATAAACCATAGAATATGAAAAACAATACCCTCAAGCCCAAAACTTTGAGATAATCGCAAAGCCCGACATGTTCCTTGACTTTTTTTAGTGGCTACACTTCTACAATACTGCTAGCTGAGCAATCAGTTGAAGAAGTGTTGCAACCAAGCTGCACACAAACCCAGACATGGCATTGCAAGACATTTTTTTCTTAATGGTTTCTTGTCTCCTTCCCAACATGTGTCTCTAAAGTCAGTAAAGCATACTGGGTGACATTTAGAAAGAAAAGTCAAAATGGTTGTTATATTTAGACTGAATTGTGAGGAACCACTATAAGATAACCTCCCCCGTTGTCCACTGCCTGCATTGTTCTAGATTTAGACACTGAGCTCGTATGACCACAGCTATGGTTGCAGCATGTCTAGCACTCCAGCACTCCCAGCTACTGTGTACCCTCTCATTCAACTCTTGGTCAGCATGCAGTGAACAAAAAAAGGTTTAACAGTTACTGGAACAGTGTTATCAGATTACATTAAAACTGAAACTAGTCCCTAGTCATTGGTAGACATGTTGAGAATTAACTGGCCATAGTAAATGGTGATATTGGATAGTCTAATGGTTGTAGAGAATTATTTTAAGCCTTTGCTGCTGCGCTATACAAACCAAGGCAGTAATTATTAAATACAACTTTAATATAGAAAGACCACTGTGAATAAAGTAACACAATTTTACCATGAAAGCCATGAAATATCCTTGGTTATTACCCCATGCCTTTTCATGTGGCTCAGTTAACATTCATTAGGTTTAAGCGAAAAATAAAGCTCTTGTATTGGTTGCTTTTAAATATTGGGTAAAGATCTATAAAGTGTTGTAAAGTCTGAATGCTATTTTTTTTTCTTTTTTCACTTGGCGACTACAGTCACCTGGCCCAGAACCCATTTATTTGTGACTGTAACCTCAAATGGCTAGCCGACTATCTCCGTGCCAACCCGATCGAGACGAGTGGTGCACGATGCGCTAGCCCACGCCGCCTTGCTAACAAGCGCATTGGCCAGATCAAAAGCAAGAAGTTCCGCTGTTCTGGTGAGCCATTGCTTTCTTTTATTCATTTTTGCCAGTCATGCAGCTTGTTATGTACTTTTCTACCATCTTCCTGTTCACTTAATCATGCATTCCATGAGGGTGCTGTCACTGCTAAACTAAAACAAAGTATTAAACTAAGTCTAACTAATCAATACACTCTTTGTCAGTGAAGAAAATTAAACTTAGTGGAGGAAGTTGTGGGTGGGGATCTACACAAAGGAGAGTCGTACTTCTGTTTCTCTTCCTGTAGTTCTTTGTCTTATTTGCACATTAACAGAAAGTGATTCTGGTTTCAGACATTGATTTTCTCAAGCACTGGATTTGAGGCATTGAGTTTCTCACCAACGTACACACCCAAACCTACGCGTAAACACAAGTTCCTTTTGGCCTTAGCATCTTGGAAACGCGTGAGTGTCAGAGCTTAGCAGCCTGGCACATATTTCCCAAGTGGTTTTTCTAACAACTGTCTAATCCTGTCTGAATGGGCCCATCCCTGTAAACGCGGTCTCAGAGAGGAACAGCTGCCAAACATGCTCTTATTTAGGGAACTGACATCCTCAGACCTGCCCTTGCTATTCACAGAGGACTGAAGATTACACAATTAGCTTCTCTTGGATTAATTTAGTTGACGTTTGATGTCATTAATTTCTTAATTAGTGTTAATACAAACCACAGCATGAAGCGTGTTGCTAGGTGAAAGCAGTAATGATTTTTTAGTTTTATTTATTTATTTATTTATTTTTGTATCAAGTAATCCTATTCTGATGGGTAAAACATAAAAAACAAAAGAAAATGACAAGTTGAATTAAAAATCCTGCACCCGCCTTTTTGCCAGGTTCCAATTCATCCATTTAACTGTACCTTACTGATGCCATTGCTTTCTCCTTCTGTCTCCATCACAGCCAAAGAGCAGTACTCCATTCCAGGTGAGTGGGCTCCAACATTGCCTTCTCTTCTCTTTCGCTTTTTGTCATTCTTTTTCTCACCTTCTGTCTTCCATTTGCTTCTGCATCACATTGCTTTGTATACATTCATTTAGTAATGAACGGAATCTATAAATTCTTCCCGAAAAGAAACATTTTTATTTTCTTTCTTTATTTTTTTAATATATATATATATATATA